>JAVQKG010403697.1:0-16102 GCA_036025885.1 Hypseleotris bucephala | reverse complement strand
GTACTACTTCATTCTGTCTGCCTGGCTGTCAAAATGTCTTTAAACTTCTATATTCATTTTGCCTGTAGTTATAACAGCTCTGCTATCACTTGTTAGTAGAGATATTGGTTAATATTTGCTAAAATCACTAACTACGTGTGTTGGCCACAAAATTACATTGGTTGCCTTAAAGCCATTTCATACACTGTTGGCTTATTCGCAAGCTTGGTATAAACCTTGATTTCACAAAGTCTTTCAATTTTAAATCCTATATGTCACTCCACAATTTGCTCGATAAAACAATAAACTGCATTAAAGACTTGTACGACTCAAAATACTCTCAATTCCTTCCATATCTAGTAATCAATACTCACAGCAGAGCGCAAAGAGCCCCATCACAAATAAAATCATGGAGCTGTGTAATATGGCACATTGAGAGGCGATGGTACCAATAGGAGTGTAACAAAGATGTTAGAAGCCATTACGTTGCTTAGATTGGTCTTTATGGCAAAATAAATAGTGGTCTAAAGTGATTTTTTTGTTTTGAAGTCAATATATAGTAGCTACTACATCAAAGTAACTGCAAACACGCTGTGATTAAAGAGATTAGGGCTTGTATTGACTGATATCTATGACTGGTATCTCAAATGTCACTGTATGGCCTATAGACTGTATAAAGTGAGCTGTTAATGCAATCTATTTACTTGTCCTTCATTTTTACACCATCATTTTAGGCACTTTTACAGTGTGTCTATCACTTTTGAACAGTTGTATCTTTGCATGCTTCAAACTGTGTTTTTCCAGAACAGTGGATAAGATTTTGCAATGACCAACATTTCTGATTGCACTCTCACTGGGTTGAAGCGATTATTTCAAATGTGTTTTTTATTGTGGTAGAAACTGGAGCAGTTGTTACATATTTGTGTCACTGTTATCATCATTAAACAGATTTATATTGTTAGTAAGATACAGTGTCCAGAACTGGACTTAATGTAATCTCAGAAAGAAGCCAACAAAACTATTAGTATTTCTTCCTTCAAATACTGTCCATTCAAATCAACAAACTAAACAAACAGCATCAGTAAAAATAACAGTTGTCTTTTGTGCATGCTTCAAATGGTGTTTTCCATGATTTTTCACTGACCACAGCTCCACATTGCACTGTCACTGGGTAGAAGTGAAGAACAATATTCATTATTTCGAGTGCATTTTGCGTGTTAAAAACTGGAGCAGTTATTACAGATCTGTGTCATTGTTATCATCAGTCACACTAAACGTCTTTGACCAGAAATGTATTCAATCCAGTCTTGAGAAGAGCATGGGCCTACTCTGTGACTTAGAACAAGAAATTAGATTACAAGGTCAGTGGCTGAGTCTAATGCAGTAGAAGATTAGAAGAAGGAGAAGAAATCATTTTTACACGGGCTATTGTTGTCATGGGGACCGAGCACTTGCACAGAGCTGTGTAAATTAGCCATTTACAATGTGTTTTAAAAATCTGTGCTGCCATCTCATTTTGCTAGACAGCAACACACATGATGAAAGCTGTGAATTATCAACAGAAAGAAAATCTTTATGCATTCAGTCTATGTTATTTTTCACATTTGTGTTTTGTTTTGAATGATGTAAATAGAAAATAGGTTGAGTTTTCTACTTCATGGCCAATAGATATAGTCGGCAACAGTAGGAAACATGGGAACGGCCACAATAACGGTCACTTTCGGAAAGGGAAAAAATACAATTTATTACAATGGAGAAGAGCTGCGCTAAACAGTCTTCTAACTCATCAAATAGCAGAAAATACAAACTTACTGATATATAATTTACATAATAATGAATTGGACCTAAACAGGCCAACAAAGTGATCCAGCAATCCAAATTAGTGAAATAAAAACACAAACTAGCGACCCTTAGCTTCCTTTTACATGCTAATATAACGAGAGGAAAGGTTTGTTCTCCCCCACACCAGAGACCATGCCCTCCAAATCCAACATTCTGACGACTAATAGAATGCATGATTGTTGATAGAAGGTGGATTGTTCTGATCAGAAATACATATAGTCATATCTTGGCTTTTTTAGAGAATGGTTTGAAAATTATTATAATTTATTATTTTGATGTATATAAATTATTATTATTTATACACACATTATGTACATGAAATACATAATCAAGAGAGTGGCAAATGGTGAAAATGCCCTCTTACAAGACATGTTTGACTGGTTTGATAACAGGTAAGATAAGAGATAGGCAGTCTCCATTATTTTGTTTTGCTTTAAATTATTCAGATTACACACAGTTTTGTATCTAATAAAATTGTCACAACATTGGCAGAATTAGCTTTACATGCTGGAACTGTCTGTAGCTGTACTCTTTTCATTTATTTAGCCTGCTGGTATAAAGAAGCATAGTTTTTTTTTTACAGTAAGTGGTACAGATTACTGGCTAATGCTAGTGTCTTTGTTAGTGAAAAAGTGAAGAAAATGTAGACCGCAGCCAAGTGATGCTTGTAAAAATGTCTCCACAAGATTGCTGTATTACCTTACATGTTTATAGACCTCCAACATAGACTGCAAACCATAGTAGCAGCCATGTTACATTACCTCTATCAACTGACCATAATAAATATCCGAATGGACATAAAGTAGAAGTAAAATGCTTGGCATCATATAAATGTCATATCTAGACAATGTTATGCGCTGAACCAATTCTGTCTGTCACAAAAAGACAAATAGATAGACACCCCAATGATGGATAGATGGATGGACAGTGACTGAAGAGTATAGCAGTGTGACAGTGGCAGCATAAAGAACTATCAAATTGAAGATCCAATGTGTATGAAATATTAAACATGGCAGGCATATATGTTAGCAAGAAGGCCTAATGGAATGAGGTAGTTTTTGCATAGTATCAAGTAAATAATGCAAAAGGCCAGAGAAGTCCAGAGGAAATGTGTTTTTAAAAGAGGCTTTAGTTTCTGTATGTAGAAAAGAACTTCACAGGATTTGTTTGTACTCTAAGCAAAATAGAAGCCCAAGCGAATAATGGTATATGGGCTTACTCATGGGGAGAATGTGCAGGAATATACAGAATAAGACATTATGCAGCGCAGAGCTAAATATTTGGAGAGCTTGTGTTTACAAATAAGTGGTGATCAGACCGGTTAGGAGGGTAATATTTGTGTAGCATAGAGTAGACTGCTTTAATTCTTTCTAAAAGCATCTGGCAGACCTTACAATTATGTTTTGTATAGGCCCATTAGTCACTGGTTCAGACCTGACTAGTTTGAGAATTAATGCTGGGTTTTGTGTTTTGCAAGTACCAGTGCAAAGTAAATATAGCATTGGAATGCAAATATACAATCACTTTATTCACCTGGATGTGAGCTTGATAGCTTATCAGCTATGTGTAACTTTCTCAATAGCCTGCGTGGTTAGTGTACAATGCATGGTTGTGTTACCATTATGTAAGGTTTACAGGGAATATTTTGAAAAAAAAAGTACAACGACAAGAGGCAGTTCAGTGAGTGAAAAAGATCACCTGTTAACCCAGAAGTTGACAAATTTTACAGCAGGACGAGCCACAGCACCCGAACACCAGAGAGTGGCATTTCAGTAGTTTCAGAACTGTTGCTCTGATATGGTGTATGTGTTGGCCCTATAGTTTTACAAACTTGAACAAATAAGAACCATGCAAATTTTAAGCTGTGAATATGTATGCCAGGCACTGCTGCTGTACTAAAGTAAGTCTACAGGCCTTGTGAAAAAGATAGTACAGACAATTCACAGTTTCCAATTTGACTTGCAACTATCTCAAACTAAGTACTCAAAAGTTTGGCAGACTAAGTAGTTTAGATACAGTTAGATTACGCTCCAGAGATTGGCAGACCATTGAGTCAATGCATTGAGTTAATGTTAACACGCCTTTTAATGTTTTGCTGTTAATTAATCCAAGCCAAGCACTTTGATCAAATATTCTTCTTTTAGTTAGATGAGAAGTTAACCCCTTGGGTGGTATGGAGAAGATTTGAAGGAAGTAGAAAGAAAGAGCTTTCAGGCCAAAAGAAAAAGAGTTTGGGAGAAGAGGCTCACTGCTTAGTGCTCTTTTTAAATCCCCTAGTTCAGCGGTAGTTCTATGGCCTTAAATCATCTAGTAGAAATACTGATCCAATATAACATTGGGTTAGGAGTTCAAGTCAACTTGAACAAGCTATATTTATTGTAGGCAGAATAGAGGCCGAGATAAAGTCAAAGAGGCCAGATTGAGTTGGAGTAGAACACAGTAGAGTTTCCAGACAAGAAGCCCAGAGGAAAAA
This sequence comes from Hypseleotris bucephala, assembly GCA_036025885.1. Taxonomy (NCBI): domain Eukaryota; kingdom Metazoa; phylum Chordata; class Actinopteri; order Gobiiformes; family Eleotridae; genus Hypseleotris; species Hypseleotris bucephala. The sequence continues at coordinate 11,808 of JAVQKG010403697.1, read as the reverse complement.
CCAAAGCAGAGATTTATGCTGAAATAAAAAAGAAAAACATACAATTCATGTTAATGAAAATACTGAATGCAGCCTATTTACAGAATACAGTATTTAAGCTAACTCAACTCAACAGCATGAAGTGATCACACATCACTCTGAAGTCACTATTTTCATTTCAAGAGCTAAAAAATAGTTCTCTTCGACACTTGAATTACAAATTAATCTGAAAATAACCTTTAAGAGAATATTTGTCAACAGATATGTAAATGTCTGTCTTGTCAGTTTGATGTATTTTCTGTTTCACTTTGGTGTAGTATTTCAAGGAACCAACTTGTCTTTACAAACTCGGACCACTTTTAATTTCATTTGTGAAGATTTGTTGTCTTTTTTTCTCCATCCTGCCCTTCATCTCTCCTCATGAGGAGTTATGTTCAGCCATGCCTCAAAGGGAGCAGCTGAAAGGCTCCGACAGCCAGACTGCTATTCTCCTGAGGATGCACCCTGTTCAGCTTTGTTCACCATCATATCTCCCCAACCCCAGATAGCCTTACTGCAGATCACACAGTGGGTTTTTAATATGCCGCAGAGCCCCATAGAGCTATAATCCCATAGTCTCATTGGACACCAACCACCGTAACACACATGGATGTCCCAAGACTAGTTGCAGTACATTTATAGAAACAAGATTCAAACAGGGAGGGAATCAGTACTTTTTGGTAGTATTAGTTCTATTTAAAATATAGATTAATAAATACTGTAAAATGTGAGTGTGAATGACAGTGTATTTATGTCAAGGCCAGTGTTTTTTGGCCACCAGAGTGTAAAGCCCCAAAGTTGCTGGGGTGGGTTCAGTCACCTTAGAAGAAAATTGTACACTGCAGGGGCAAGACAAATTAACTCAATCTTTATGTACCTTTCTTACATTTACATAAACATGAAGTAGTAGCAGTTTAGTTTCCAGAAGTTTTGATCAGTATCATGATGTATAAGCACTGCACTTTTTCGGTCTACACTGGACCAAACAAGGCCAATTCTCCCGCAACAACATCTGGATGGGCTAACAGCATGGATAAATAAACAAACCCTGTGGACATCCAATACCCTCCACTCAATCACTTTCACTCTTGCTTCACACATTCCCCAGTGCTACTCTGGAGGCGGCTGTTGTGGTGTGGTACCGGCACATCAGCGCTGATAGTGTGCATCCAATTAATTAGCCCAATGTTATCTAATTAGAAATAGACGTCATAGTAAAACAAGAATACTCCCTTATAGTTGCAAACAACCTCTGGCCAAAAGCGAGGATGATTTTCCCCTCCACTAAAACCTCTGTGTTATGCTGATTCTGAGTAGGAGGAGTATGAAAGGTTTGTGTGTTTTGTACAAGTGCCCATCGTTAAACAGCCATTGCTCACGGCTTACATTTATTCAACAGTTTGTGTGGAATTAAACCAGCAGCCACAAGCACATCCTAATGACTCCATATCAGGAGGCGATCTAATGGTTTCTTTGTCTTAAAGTGATCTGTCTTATGTGGACATCTGCAGCATTTGCCCAGTGCTGTAAGCAAAAGTCAGCACCATCTGACACACATCTGAATCCTGCGCATTTCTCAACACCTGCCTCCATGTTATTTAAAGCACTCAGGGGCTCGGCACAAAGAACCAGCCACTGGCTATTTGCTTGTGTGAGTGCATCATAAGTGTGTGCACATGTGGGTGTGTGTGAGAGAGAGTGTGTGTCTGCAGAAAACTTCCAGACTATAGTAACCATAAGGTTGGTGATTGAATCCAACCAGCCTCTGTGTTCTTGAGCAAAACACTATAATGATTAAATGTGCAGCTGTGCCTATAGAGGTTGTTTACCACCACCAGCGTGTGAGTAACTGCACTGAGTGTAAAGAGCTATGAGAATCCAGACAAGCAATATAAACTGTAAATCCCATAATATTATTTTCAGGTTGACTCTAGATAGATTTAGGTTCAGTTTATTCATAAGTCAGTTTATGTATTTTAGGAATATATAGTATATTCAAAAGAGATGGGAGTAGTATCACAAAAGCTAAGAAAAAGTAGGTATTGAGCACAGCTAAATGACTGATGAGCTAATGCTTATTAGAGGGAAAATCTTTAATATGGACAACAGTATAAGCAGTCACTGTAGACAACAAGCTTTTTATATCTAAAGTGAAGTTGTCACATGAGGCTGTTCAGGCCCACACACATAATGGCCATTTTTAGCCAAGGGAACATTGGAGTTTCTGGTGTGCTGCACATTGTCACTTTATGTTGTTCAGCTTTGTTAGTTGTGATCTGAAATAAGGCGTGAAAACACCAAGTCACACAAAAGCACAAAGAACAGAACTGGCAAAAGGAGACCATGTTCTGTGAGTTTGAATTGCTGTTTTTTTCCCCTCCAATATTGTCTGGTGGCTTTGAAGACAGCTCCAGGGATTGGGTTCTTGTTTGATGGCAAAGCTGTGGAAATATTGTCAGTATTGCCAACACTTACTCCCGTATTGATTTTAGTTACATTTTCTGGCTTTAAAAAGTTTCTACTATACTGTATGTCAGTGTTTTTTCAAATTTTCAATTTTTTATTATAGATTATAATGAAAAAACTGTCATTATTCTAAAGAAAATGGTTGAATCAGTATTTAATAAAAATCTTCACAAATCAGCCTTAGTTGTAATACTATGACAGAAATAGTACATGCATTATTTTATTTGAAAATCTAAAGTGGTGCTTATAACCCTTACATTAAGACAAAGTGTCTGGAACTTGTGGATGTGTGATGTCTGATGGTGCCTTTAATCTTTTTACACCTTTGAAAGTAATGACTTTTCTTTCATGCAAGCTTTGTCTTCCCATTCCACCTGGAGAGAATTTCCCCCTGTCATACATGAGTGATAATTTGTTAATAAAGGAGAGAGGTGCTTGAGAAACAAGTTTTACTCACTGATTAAAATGGAGGGTATAATAGCACGAACAATACAGCGATCACTAGACTGGTTTTGTGCATAAACCAGTGTAATAATTCATTCAATCAGTTGAGATCAGATGTGGTACAGATGGTAGAGGAGGTTGTTGGTCAAACAAATCATACTGCCATTGTGTCACTGGGCACTTAGGTTTGCCTTAAAGATGGGACATTTGAGACTGAAGCTTCAAATCATGTTTCGGTAAAGTAAACCAGTGAAGATTCACAACACCGCGTCAAGGCTTCAGATCTAGAATTGTATTCTGACTGACTGAATGACTTTAGGTAAAGTCTTTAAGGCTTTGGAGCTTTGAATTTTTCAATATGTTACACATTACGGCTTTCACACCCCTGTCCATCTCTCTCAAGACAGCTGAGGCTAAAAATTATCCAATTACCTAACAATAAACAGGACTTGCTGTTGCCTGTACTTGTAATGATAACTATGAATGAAACTGTCAAAACAGAAAAGTGCAACATTAACTTACAGAATCAGGTCAGTAATAATATACAAATTTAAGCACCGATTTGTTCCACGATTTAGAATTTGCAACAGCATGCTCTATTGCCCCTCTTGGCACCACCTCTTTTTTCCATGTTTCCTGTGCCTCTATTATCTACAGCCATAATAAAATGTACTAAAATGCAGGGATTCTATTTGACTTACACCATCCACAAGTCTGTAAATTATTTCTCCTGCGCCTGGCCCAAACAGGATCTATTCCCAGTTTACGAGTTTGTTTGTGTAGCAGTGGCACAATGATGTGTACATGCCCGACGGCCTCTTATCTACAATTCTAGTGTCATGGTGCGCGCGGTGCTTATCATCAGTCCACAGCTCCTCGTGGTTCCAGCAGGACAAGCAGCATGTCACTCCACACCCTGCACCGTCCACTTCCACAGCCCTATACTTGAGCACTGACACACTGGGACTGATTGTATTGCATGTCCATATACAGCATGCAGTAGAGAGTGGAATATAGAGTACAGTAAATAATCATACGTCTAGTGTCATTTTACAATCGCAGTCAAGATACATGAGGTGAGATACAAGTCAGACCTTAAAATATAACACCTGACAATAATAAAATGTAAAGAACATGTGCATTAAATAACTCTTAAGGTTCAATCAGAATTTTAAGTTAAGCATTCATAAATTCATAACACAAAAAGTAGGGAAAACATGATTTACCAGCAATTTACCCAGTTGGCAAGTTAAGAGCACAAATACAGAAACAAGTGTAATAGATGCAAGTAACACATTATGATTGTGTCTATACACAATGGCTATTTAAGCATCAATTACAATAAGCTCAATCAAAATGGCCACTTATGATATTATATGTCTCTCGACTAATTAGACATGCAATAATACTTGTGGTCCATCAGTTGGTCCAATTCAGTTTTAGAACACTATTATTGTCAGCCCCAATAATTGCTATGAAGCTGTTTATTTTTAAAAGCTTGTCTCTGCATATGTGTTTATGAAAAAAAAAAGAATACTGGACAGAGCTGGGGCAAGCCACATGAGAATCAGGTCAATGGCAGACTGCAAAACAGTAAACAAAGTGAAAACAATGGCTAATAAGGTGCGAGCTTAGGGAGAAAGCATGCTTAATAACTGGGCACTGAATGTGAAGTGTGCTTCCGAAAGGTGTCAGGCAGTCAGCGGGGAGGACCACTGATGTATGAAGACTTACCACTCTCACTGTCCTTTCAATTAAACGGATCAGCATATTTTCTGAGGGCTGGACTCCCATCAGAATCAACAGGGAGCCAGAAACAAAGAGCTTTTTGAAATGTTTAATGCACTGTGTTTGACTTGTGAAATTGGCTTTTTATGTTTTTGTCTCTCGAAGAATGGTATCCCACTGTAGCCGGTAATGGAAAAAAGCACAAGCCATTGCTGTTTTTATTGGTGTGCAAAAACTGTCTTCCAGGGACATATTCTTCAACTGTAAATATAGAGTTTCTGCACAATTAGGCAATTATGTTTCTGGCAGGATTCAATATGTGATTTTTTGAAATATGCCCAATGTTGCCGGAATTGGAGCATCTTCTAAATAAATAAATGGTGTGTGGGAAATCATCAGCCAGATATGTCTTTATGCTGAATTTGACTGAAAAATGTTTGTTGGCTATATATAATAAGAAGAGGGCTCAGTTTAGGAGTAAGACTGGTTATTATTTAACATTAATTTATTCCTTCTTAAAAAAAAAATCACTGGTATGTATTTCTGCAACTATGGGCCTCAGGCAGGATACCGCTTGGACTGTGCTTGTATCCAAAATAACAATTCACCATATTCATTATCTATAAAGATCACTATTCATTATAAAGTCATTATAAATCAGTCTTTGTATTATTTATCTTATATTAACAATAAAGTAACATAGTGATTTTCGGCTGATATGATTTTTCGACCTCGTCGAAACTATGTTTATTGAATTATTCTTTACTATTGATACTCTCATACAAGCTTGTAGCTCATTATCAATTGATTATTTACAGCTTTAAATTATACACAACCACCATGCAGCCACTTTTTGGGAACAACTCATAAGACACCCCTCTACAGACAATGTGAAATCATAAAGATGTATATGTTTGTTTTTGTCATGATCGCTGAAGAACTTGATACACAATCTCCCTCTGGAAACAGGCACCTCTTTGCTAATCAGTGTCCTGTGTTGTACAAAATAAAGCCATATAAACATATAGGATTTTTCCCACATAAAAGCACTATACCCAGAGAGGTCTTTGGATCAGGCTTTGTCTAAAGCAGCAGGTATGTGCAGATTAGCTGAGAAAATGGCTGATTCAAATTATCCTCTGCTGCCCACTGGGGCCACTGATTGTACCAATATACATGCAAATGGTCATGTTTATTACACTAGGGGAATAGCAAAGCACAAAATGCCTCTGATTAATGAATTAATGACTAGATTACCTTTTTTGTGCAGGAAAGAAAAACACATAGAGGCTTTACAATTTCCTAATCCCTTTGTAATTAGCCCAGACCACTAATACCTTTAACACACAAGTGAGTTTGTCAATTATATTTTTACAACAACAATAAATCTGCTTGTTGTGCCTCTGACATCTTTATTATGACCTAGAGTTGACAAAGAATTTGATGTCTTTACTTTTTTAGTCAAAAGACAAAAAGGTTCCAGTGTATTTAATTTCTCTGGTCATGTTATACTTTGACTTGACTTGACTTACTGAATTAGAGGCAGCAGTAGCACAGGTGGTAGAGCAGGTTAACCACTAATTGGAAAGTTGGCGATCCAGTCCTCAATCCAACTGTTCTTGTGTCTTTGGGCAAGACAATTCACTAGTTATGGAATGTTTGCAACTGGGGTTTCAAAGTATGTGTCACTAAAGTGAATCAATGAATCTTAAAAAAACAGTGTGACATTTTCCCCAATTGCCATTGCTATCTATTGGAAATAACTGGGAATTGGATTCATGAACATAAAAAAAATTGTACCTGCAATATTTCTAACTGATCATTAGATGTGACTGGAAGCCCGATAACATTTGGAAGAGTCATTTTCCCATCTTTCCACTTCACTCACCTTTCTTCAGTGTATGACAGAATCAGTGTGATTTGGTGGTGGTCGGAGAGGCCTTGAGGTATGATTAACGTGTTTGCCCCAGGGCAGCTGTGGCTACAGAGGTAGCTACCACTGCCAGTGTGTCTCTGTGAAGTAAGTGAATCTAGCGCTCAACTGCAAAGCTCTTTGACTCTCCAGAAAAGCATTTTCATGTTGGAAAAAGACACACGCATACAGGTTTTTAGAGTTAATCCCTTTGTAATCATCATGGACCATTAATGGCCCAATGCACAAATGTCTTAGTCATTTATATTTTTCTCCATAAAAAAACATCTAAGCGTAATTTTGCCTCTGACATCTTTCTTATAACCTCAAAAATGAACAGAAATCCCCTGAAACGGCAGGTCTGTGGGCAGTAATAGTTGCACCGCTCCACTGTGCTTGTGCATGGTCCTGTGCACTCCATCCATCCCTCTTCTCTAACAGCTCCCCAGATGTCAGCCGCCCGTCTACAATCTCATTTGAGGAATTCATCTCTCCGTCTCCAGGGCTCCATGTATTATTGCTCCCCGCGCTTCTTTATGCAACTATGATAATGTATGTCTTGGTCCGACTCCTCACACACCTCATCAGAGCAAAGTCAGTGTTTAGGGTCACTGTAAAAAAGAGTGGCGATGTGTCCATAAATTAGATACAGTGATGGAGATATAGCTGTTTGCATTTCTGGTGCAGGCATATTTGTAGGAACATGTGTGAGACAAGTTTTGTTTTAGATTTCAAATGTAACCTGGAAAGGATTAAAACACATCTATAATAAATTTGTGATTTTTTTAAAGACAGATTTTCAATGTCCATAATGGAGATCTCTGCTGCCACATTAATAAAGAACTTACTGAGAATTCAATAAAAGATGAGATAAAGTCTGAGTGTTTGGGACAAATTACAGTTTAAATATTAACCCATACCAGTACAGTGAGGAGCTTTATCTTGTGTGTCTTGTATGGGTCTACTTGTTTACATATTCTGTGTTGGTGTGAATGTTGAGGTGGTCAGAAACTTGGAAAGGTCAGTTTGGGTACTACATCTCCATCAGTCAGCCCAAAGGCAGCTGTGACAAGTGAAGCAGTTACCAACCACCAGTCTATGATTTTGAAGTAAATAAATATAGAACTTACTTTGAGGTCATAATTCATATTGAAGTGACTGTGCAAAATACATACATGGACCAAAGATTATTCTTTTTTTTCCCATACTGAGAAGTTTTTATTCTTGACGATATCTGACGGTGTGATCTCTTTTGTTTCTCTCTGTAGATGGACCTCTTGGACCTCGTGGTCTAGTGGAAGCCTCTGAGATGTGCACACAGGAATGCCTGGTCTTGGGACATTCAGATAACTGCTGGATGCCACCGACTATGGGCACATATCAGCAGCCCAAATCGCCTGTGTCCAGCTTTGGATCTCAGCGGGAGTGGGGTCCTAAGGACAAACTCATCAATGGACACACTCTGACCAGAACCTGGAAAAATGATCGGTCGGACCATTTTGGCGACAGGAAGCAGTTTGGCAGCGGTGAGGGACACTTTACCAGCACTGGCATGGCTGATATTCCTCTGGTGAGTTTGAAGTCGTGCCAACCGGCCTCCTGCCCGGATAGCCCCAAAGACCAGCAACTATAAAACCCACTGGGACAAAATCAGACTCAACTCCTCTGCCATTTTATTGTCTCTTTTTTCATCTCTTTCCACTTGAGTTGAAGCTTTCGTGTTTTAGCCACATGTGCTCTGGTAGGCCTCCTGACTCTATAGTGCTTATGCAGTGTTTGCTATGACTTATTTTACTATAGGAAGCTCTTTTTAATGGACCTTGATAGATTTCCTCATTGTAACATTTTCTGTCAACTTCATGTTGCAATTTTGACAAGAAACACAATGGACAGCTCTTGTTGAAAATACTATTTGCAAGAAGAAAAAAATTCTCCTATGGGTGACCAATATATACAGGTATTTGTGGTGTGGTTGTTATTGACTTGTTCAGGACTATATTAATCGACACAATCAAAGAACATGGAAATACATTTCAGAGGGTGTTGTTCAATGGAAATAACACTGTTTGTGGACACTTGTTTATTCTGTCATTGTTTGTGTGTTGTAAATAAGACTATTAACCACTATCATGTACCTGTAATAACCACCGTGAATAGGGACAGTGGTATCGTAAAGGCTTGTGTGGGAATTCACTTTTCTGATGTTCAATGTGGCATATTGTACAATGAAAAAAGATGACCTAAAAACCATAATTAATTTAAATGTGAATTTCCATATCAAGATATATTCAGTGTTACATATGTTTCATACTTTTATTCATAAATCACAGGCAAATCTTTTTAAAAAAAGACTTTTCTATTGAGGATGTCATTGCTGATATGTGCATTATAAAAATGAAAAGCTCAGAAAACACACCTATAAACTGATTTTGGAAGCGTTCAGTACAATTAAATAGCAATATATTTGTAAATGGCTAAATGTTTTATCTAACGGACTTATTAATGTATAGATTTTATTCAAGTTGTGTGAACTGAGCAACCCCTCAGTGCGACCTATTGCCATTTTAAGACCTGCTGTATGTGTATATATGATTTTCACATCCGTTCCATTATGAAGAAAACACTGGTTAAGTAACATTTAGATCACTGTGCCTTCATTATGCTTCTGCAAATTGAATTTGTTTATTTTGATGATAACATGTTGGCTACTAAGAAAATATCCTATCTGAAAATCAAAGGCCTAATGCATTGAATGTTTGCCAAATTTAAAATTTTGTCATTGGTGAAGAATTAGAAAACCACAATGGCATGTGTTAGTAACGGGTCAAACATGTAAGATCATCAGATCATCTATCATCCCACTGTCTGCAAAGCTTTTGTTTACTCCACAGCATGGAAGGCTAACTACACAATGGAAACAGCATGCAAAAAGATATAGCTTTTTTAAAATGAGCTTGAGCATTTTTGTGTCATTTTATTTTTTGATGGAATAGAGTTGATTTGTGCATTTACTATTGAAACTTTTGGTTTGTAAAGCACTTTCATATGTATGTCACAATATGAAGAAGTTCTTTGGGATGGAGTGATTCGCTTATCGCAGTTTGTTTATCAGTTTGTGAGGGTGTTTGACATCACTGACTACTGAACAGTTACTCCTTGTTACTACTCTACAGGTATACAGCTACTGCAATAAATGTTTTAATTACATGTATGCTTCACTTGTCAAATCCTTTTGGGATTAATATCACGTGTGCAGTATAGGATTGTTTAAAACGAAAAAATTCTGCTTTAATTGAACATTTTTATTTGATAACATTGTTGATGATAACAACTCAGTTGTTTCTCAGACAAACAAGAGGACAACAACTTTACAGCAACTGAAAAGATCTACAAACACAAATGTAATGAAAATGTTCTATAGCCTACTTACAGCAATCAACCTGATCTTTTCTCCAGGGTCACAGTGGTTTACAAACACAACTGTGAGGATATGTTTGAAAGACTGTTAAAGTGCATAGGAAAAAATCTCAATAGTCTAAGGGCAGCGCTTAAATGGGATTCTTTGTTGTTTAAGCTTTGGAGTAGAAGCTGAAAATAAAGTGTTTTCATAATGGCATGTGGAAGGGTTTGGAGATGGGGATGTAAAAGGTGAAGTTGGTGCTTTTTGTCTGAAGGTTGAGGATAAGGCTGAGGGGAAGCTATACGCAGTAAAGGAACAGCGTGTGCGCAGACTGAAGGGGAGGCTTCGAAATCCAGGGTTTCTTTGTGGAACTTTCAAAGTTACTTTGGCTTTGAAGGAAACTGTGAAGGTTTAGAAAGCAGAAGCCTGACATTTTAATGTTTGATTAACCTTATGTGTTATCCCTGAAAACACCATTTGTGCACAGAGCAATATCTAAGAACACCTTGTTTGTAACATAACAATTGTAATCAACCAAATTTTCTATATAATGTATATAGCCATTGGCCCAGGGAGAAGTGACAAGGCATCCAGCAAACCCATGAACATAATTATATTTTCTTTATTCTTTTAGGATTCTCTTTTTCACAGTAACCTCATTTGATACATTTATCAGCCGTCGCCCAATGGACCTGCTTAAATTCTTATTTGCCATGCTAGCTATCGACTTGGGCAAGAGCACTTTCTGAGAAGCTTCAAAGCTAATTGCTTTGGAAGTGCAAGTGGAAGGAAATTAGTGTCACGGCACAACCAAGAAAAAGGGTTCCCAATCGCATTTTGCCTTTTTTCTTATGGCTTTGAGAATATTTTTTAGACAGGGAAGTCTCAGTGCACAAAGTGGAACAGAATGAATGTTCAGCGGGAAATCAGTCAAAGGGAAAACCATGCAATCCCAAGAGGAGGAAGAGACAACCAGCCATATATATACAGTCAATGGAGAGAACGCATCTACATACTTTTGAAAGCCATGAAGATAATAGGTTCACAAATTAATTTGAGAGCTCCATGGTACTTCACAAAATTTCATTCGGTCTAATGAAGTGAGTAGGAATGAGGATGGACCTTTGCAGTGGAGCAGCCCCTGTGGCCTTGTGAGCATAAATATCTCAAGCCAGAAGGGATCCTGTTTGGCTGGGTCTAAGAAGCAGCTCAATGGGATGCCAACATCTAAAAGTAGTTACAGTAGACTTCTAAAAAGGCCAAGTTTCTCTGTAGAGAGGCTGTCAAAAGAAGGTAAGAATCTTGCAGCCGGCGGCGATTTTTGCCCAAACTGTTATCAGACGAGATACCTCTCTTCTTTACTCTCATGCTGTGGCAGACATTTCATCTTGTATATGCCGTAACATACGGTCAGTTAGAGCCAGAAAGATTCATGATGACTTCAAATGATCAAAGTCTACCAGATATAATCCTAAATATATATATATATATATTATAATTTATATAAATCAGGTTACCACAGCACAAAGATTTTGACTTATCTATCTTTTCTACCAGATGTAATCCACGCATAATTGAACATACCAAGGTTAAATTGGTTCTGGCTTTCAAGGTAAAAAGTAAAAATGTTTCCTTGAAAATTTTACAAGATTGATTTTTAGTCTTTTTCATCATATGTCACTCAATGTTTTCGAGATACAACATGTTACATCCTACAATATGGTTTGGGGTGGTAAATTACTTGTATGCATTCTTCAGAATTCCTAAATTTAGTTAGAATTTTTTTTCACTGTTTTGGGACTAGTATGAGATCAGGTTCTTTGAAATTTGTTTGGATAAT
>JAVQKG010403672.1:0-29721 GCA_036025885.1 Hypseleotris bucephala | reverse complement strand
TAATATGATTTTGAAGTAAGCAGGCCTATAGCACATATTGTATAAAATTTACCCATATTTTACCAACAACAATAAGACGATTAACTAAATACATAGGCTACATAAATTCAAATCTATCCTACTACTCTGTTAATCATCATAGTCATCATCATTAACTGACTAATCACTGACTTCGGCTCTCTGGAGGAAATGCACAGATTTTGCGACTCGGTGCTTTTTGTCCCCTTTGGCGCTCCGTAAGTCATGGTGGTCGCTTTGCTCAAAGAGCTCAAAGTACACTTTGATCAACTTAAAACATGTTATCCGCCAAGAAATAACACTACTGTCTGCACGTAAGTTTTCAGATCACTTTGTTATCAATATCTTTAAAGAGAGTTTGGCAGTGAGCATGTCGTAAATGGCTGTTTTTGTGGCTACATGAAGATGCTCTATAATGTGATAGCCTACATATATATATAGGCTACGCGTGTGTGTCTGATGTAGAAATAATAATCTTTTGGTGTGTTTTTGTGTAGTTCATCACTTAAATACGCGTATGTTTTGTATGTTTCTGTACTGCATTGCAAAATACCATTAGCATAATACTATGGTTAATAATTCTCTACTGGTCATGTCCATGCAAAGGTCCTGTGAACATGACAGAGAGGTTTTATGTGGGAGTGGACGTGGGCACTGCCAGCGTCAGGGCAGCTCTTGTGACGAGAGAAGGTTTGCTCAAGAGCACTGCAGAAGAGTCCATCAGCATCTGGGAGCCTGACACTGACCACTATGTCCAGTCCTCTTCTGAGATCTGGGATAAATGCTGCATTGTTGTCAAGGTTAGGACAGTGTTGTAGTTGTACTCAAGAAGGCCTGCAAAACAAATCAAAAGCAATTTTGTAAACTGATAAATGATCAAGAAACTACAGTAATGTAATACAAATATCTTTTTAGTACATGGCCATGACACACAGTTCATTAGGCACACACTACAATTATAATGGTTTATTAAGCTACATTGTTACTAGGAATGCACCGATACCGATACTGGATCGGATATCGGTGCCGATCCAGGCCTTTCAGCTTGATCGGTGGATCGGTAAATGTGGCCGATACTCGAACCGAACGGATATCATTAAGTGGCAAATTACATTATATTACGCTGTAACTCAAAAATGACAAAAGTTAGACAAGTATCGGTATCGGTGCATCTTTAATTGTTACATTGTGCTACATTGTTTCTGTTCCAGAGAGTAGTCAGTGCTGTTGAGAGGAGCCAGGTTCGAGGCATAGGCTTTGATGCTACCTGCTCTCTTGTGGTTCTGGACCAATCCTTCCTGCCTGTTTCTGTCAGTCACAATGGTAAGAATATATTAATAACTCTACAAATGGGCTGGGCTTACAAAACCAATATCACTATCGCTATCCACTAAGTATTAGTAAGTTTATCAATGCTAAAATATATTGTTTAACATAGAGATTGAGTAAATTACATGGACATAAATTGCATTGGACACTTTGTTTTAGATGACAGTGAGAAGAATGTAGTGATGTGGATGGACCACCGAGCTGGAAAGCAGGCTGCTCGTATCACAAACACTGGCCACAGGGTCCTAAGGCGAGTCGGAGGGGTCATGTCTCCAGAGATGCAGCCTCCTAAACTCCTCTGGCTCAAAGAGGTGATGAGGCCACAAAACTAACACGTTTTAACAGATTGTATTCATCACTGTGTTGTGTGTGGTCATTACATGTAAAAGTCATAGGATCTATTGTGCCTTTTCTTTTAAAATCTTTACTCTAGAGTAATTAATAGTAGTAGCCACCCTACACCAATAAAAAATAAAATAAATACCAATACAGATTTTCCTTACACTACACAGACTGCAAAGAGTTCATCCTATTTTTTTTCTTATAGAATCTGAGAGAGAGCTGCTGGGACAAAGCAGCACATTTTTTTGATCTTCCAGATTTTTTGTCCTGGAAAGCAACAGGCTCATTGACAAGGTAATACATTGAATATGTAATAAAGTTTCATTACTTATATGAAGCAATATTGTCTCAGAATAAATGTACACAATTTATATGTATCTGTATTTGAGTTATTTTTACTTTTGGTAGGTCCTTATGTACTTTGGTGTGTAAATGGACATATTGCCCCCCGGAAGGATGGGATGACAGTTTTTGGATTAATATTGGACTTGAAGACCTTTTGGAAAATGACTACTGTAAAATTGGTCAAGTAACATACTTTTTAATACTAAACCAATGTTGTTTTTTTTTGCAATTAATGCATGATGTTATTTGTTATCACTGTGTGCGTAAAGTTGACCCTCCCCTCTACAGGCAGTGTGACTGGCACTCCTGGCAGTCCACTCGGTCAAGGACTTACACCCGAGGCAGCCACAGATTTGGGGTTGGATCCGGGAACAGCAGTTGGTGCTTCTCTTATAGATGCCCATGCTGGAGGACTTGGTAATAAAAGTTGACCACACACACACACACACACACACACAAATTCACTGCTTCTTTTTACAGATAAATAGACTGTGATTAATTAAAGTGTTGTTACCTTTAAAACCTCACATTTTTTGGGGGTGAAAACATGATCCTGGACATCTGGTTTTGTTCTGAGAGTTCAACTACAGATGAACTCTACCCTCTGACCTGGTGGTCACTTCTGGAGGTCACACATTGTTGTAGGAGTCAGAGGGGAAAGAACACGCTGCACTTTTAGTTGTTGTAGATGTCAAAGTGATGCACTCTGCTGACCGCTATATGGAGATGAACCTTTTGCCTCAAAACAAAACCATCTCAGCCAACAATATTCAAGCAGTTAGTGTCACGGCTCGAGGCCACTAAAAGGTTAGTGAAAAACTTCAAAGTCACATGGCGCTTTTGATGTTGACTTCGGAGTGAAAATACCCCAAGCAGAATTACAGTACTTTGTATACCACACCACCAACTCATTTGACATATGAGCACATTTATAAGAAAAGAAAAACGACAATTTTCAATAATGTTTCCTTTTTTTCCTTCTAGGTGTTATAGGAGCAGATGTAAAGGGATTTAACTTACCTTGTGAAAACCAGTCAATCACTGCAAGAATGGCCATGATCTGTGGGACATCGACCTGTCACATGGCAGTCAGTGATTACACATATACTGTTGTATTATCAACATGCAGTTTGCCATCTTTTTATTTTTATGATGTTTTTGTTTATTTTGTTTTATTAGATAAGTCAGCAGCCTCTGTTTGTGCCTGGTGTTTGGGGACCTTGTCTGTCTGCTATGGTGCCTGATTTTTGGCTCAATGAAGGAGGGCAGAGTGCAACAGGAAGACTGGTGTGTTTGCTGTGTTCATGCATGTCTTGTTTTTATATGATTTTGTTAAATCAGTATTAGTATTCTATGTTAAAATTATTGAATGGTACATACATTAAGAGGCCATACTTCTACAAAAAAGTAGTAACTTAAGTAACTCATGAAATTGTTTACCTTTTTTGACAAAGAATCATATGCTTTGTTTAACCTTAAGCAAACAGAATAGATGTTAAAAAGGTAAAATTGTAGATGCACATACACAATGTTTTTTGTTTCTTTCAGATTGACCACATGGTGAAAGGCCATGCTGCCTTTACACAGCTTCAAGAACAAGCACAGCAGAGGTCAGATAATTCATATTATGGACGAAGGATATGTGGGACCATTGAGGAATAGTTTTATTTAGTCTAATGTTTTCTTCTGTTACTAATGATATGGAATATTCCCAGATTCCCCTTTGCCGGAGAGAATGTCTACACATACTTGAACAGCCACCTTGATGCTATGTCAGATCCCAGCTCTCCAGTCGATATGCTCACTTCCACTCTACATGTGTGGCCAGACTTTCATGGAAACAGGTCACCGCTGGCTGACCCCACTTTAAAGGGAATGGTGAGCTTCATGAGAAAACTTAATTCTATATATATATATATATATATATATATATATATATAATCAAATATTTTAAAACCTATAGGTATTGGTATTGATGTTCCTTTTATTCTTTAGGTGATTGGGCTCACATGTTCACAAACAGTTGATGATCTGGCCTTGCTCTACCTGGCTACTGTACAAGCACTGGCTGTGGGTTTACAATATAATTAGTTACAATAACAGTTGGAATTTAAATGTGTTAATGTGTGTCTTTGCATTTTAGCTTGGTACATTACATATCCTCGAGGCCATGACAGAGGCTGGGCATAACATTAAAACATTATTCCTTTGTGGTGGACTCAGTAAAAATCCACTCTTTGTTAGGGTCCATGCCAATGCTACAGGTATGAAATATTGATGAGTAATCCTCTATATACTGTACATTTATTTAATGCTATTTGTTATTTGATTTTTAGGACTACCTCTGGTGTTGCCAGACCAGATGGAGGCAGTGTTGGTGGGAGCAGCAATTGTTGGTGCATGTGCATCACAGGACTATAGCTCAATACAGGTACTGTTTTCATAAAACATGAAAAATATGTACATTTTTATCCTGATCTTTACTTTGCCTTTCAAGTTTTGTGTTTAAAATGTTAGCTTTTTCATTCAAACTTTTTTGTACTTCCCAGCAAATGATTGATATCACTGACCCCCAACATATAAACGTATAACATACACTACCACCACAGTCCAGACCTTAACCCCATTGAGAATCTTCTGAGGATGTGTTGGAGAAGGCTTTGTGCAGTGTTCTAACTCTCCCATAATCAATAAAACATCTTGGTGAAAATTTGGGCAGAAATAAATTGCACAAACAACAAAGCAGTGCCACAGAAAAAATGTGCTGTGATCAAAGCCGAAGGCGGTCCATTTTTGGTTACTTTTTTTTATCTTTACAGTGTATAGAAAAAAATTGACTCAGTGCTGCTCTCTGCTGGTCAATGAATTTAACATTTTTTCAATCACAATAATCAATACATTATTCCAACTACTGGATATGGTGAGAGTTTTATTTGTGCACCAAAGGGAGGTTGCTCAAGAGTGGGACAGCCCTTTAAGCCAGATGTACTAAAAATAAGAGGTTATTGTTGACTGGACTAGGCTGCACCTGTTTTTAGACATTCAGCCAGTTGTTTTGTCTGATCCTCTGAGTTAAACTGGTGGCGTTTTGGAGGTTTAGGTAGTGACAGCTCAGGGGGTTGGCATTGCTTTAGTCATGCCCTCCTAGTCAGTCAGCCTGTGGCCCCTGCAGTTGTTGCTACTCACAAAACTGGGTCAAAGAAGAGCCACAACTGCCTGTGTTTTCCATGATTTATTAGGCAATGTTTTTATCAATGTATGTTTCAGGAAGCCATGGCAAAAATGGCCAAAGTGGGGAAAGTTGTCCAGCCTGACGATAAAGTTAAATGGTAAGACAGTATAAAAAGATAACCACATAAAACTACTTTGATTTGTGTGAGTGATTAATTTTAATTAATGATCCCACCTATACAATAAGATAAAAAAACACATGTAATACTGGCTATTTCTATTACGTTTGTTGCAGCTTTTATGAAAGAAAATACAGCGTGTTTTTGCGTATGGTTGCCCACCAGAGGGAGTACCAGGCCCTTATGAATCCAAGATGACATTGAGCATGTGATGTAGATGAAGAATTTCCACACTGGAAACAAAGACTG
The DNA here is from genome assembly GCA_036025885.1 of Hypseleotris bucephala. Lineage (NCBI taxonomy): Eukaryota > Metazoa > Chordata > Actinopteri > Gobiiformes > Eleotridae > Hypseleotris > Hypseleotris bucephala. Next base: position 24,088 of record JAVQKG010403672.1, on the reverse strand, counting down.
AGAAGCCACTCATATTTACTTTTTGTTTTTTTTAATAACCCCAGAGAAAAAAAAGTTAGTCAGTTGTCTGATGGCAATGAGAAGCAATTGGGACTGTGGAAGTATAAGTACAACGTATACTAGTCACAGAAAGAAAGGGGTATTTGACTTTTAAAAATAATCTAAAATTAAGGTATTTAAGTAGAACCAGGTGATTGTGATTAATCGATTAAACAGCATTTTCAGAGCGTTTTATAGTTTCACCTAAAAGTCTAATATCCCTAACTTTCTGTCATAAGTACATGTCACTTTCCATTCGACAAAAACTAAATGCATTCCTAATAAATGAAAAGTTAAAGCTGTACTTGTCACTTCCCCAGTCATTTATTTTAGTATTATATTTTTTACACATACCAACATTAATTTTTAATCAACTTATCTGTGTTGTAATTTATCCTTTCCCTTCCTGTCAGTAAGTTGCGGAGGAGTATCTGTTGACAGGAGCTCTCGAGATCAAAGACGATATGGTTCTCACTTGCAGCCTTAACCCAAAAAGGGGAACACCAAATCCACTACACAGCTGAGGTAACAAGTTAGGCTAAAAACAGGACCCACTGATTATGAAGGGAAACAGGGTTAGCACTGCACGCCAAAACAAACAAACTCTTTGTTCAGCAAAGTCATGACTGAGCAACTTTACTGGCGTGGCAAAACAAACAAAAATGACCTTATTATTGCCAAGACAATTGTGCACCTTTTTAGGTATCTTAATCAACATTGTCAAATCTGCTGCAAATGAATACATCATTTTTATTATATGATATAGACCTGATTTAGAACCGATTTAGATCTGTATTTTATCTCTAGTTTAGTTTATGATTTAGATCTGGTTTAGATTACACTTGATTAAGACCTAAGTTAGTCATACTGTATGTGGGCTAATCCTAGGTGGTACTTGGGACACCAAATATTTTCTGAGGTGGTACTTGGTGTGAAAAATTTAAGAACAACTGGACTATTGCATTCAATGAGATGGTTTAACAAATCGCCAGTGCCAAGAGGTCTCAAAAGAAATCTATGGGAAGTTTTATATGATTATGTCTTTATTATATATTATGCTATAAATTTTGGCTGAGGTGTGTAGCGAAGGTACTTCTTGCCCGATGGAAGCTCTTTGGTGTAGACACCAGCTGGAAACAGAGACGCTGCCTCTTGCTCTGACAAAGCTGGGGGAACCATAACACGGTCTCCTGGCTAGAAGGACGAAAAGTCATAGAAACAAAGTTAATAGAAGCAGGTTAGGTTAAGACAGTAGTTGATGTAGGACTGGCCACTTAATTAGGTAGACCTACAATCTATTAAAGTGATGCCAGGTGTGGTTTCCTGCTGTTAATGTTATGTTTTGCATTCGGTTGCTCACCCGTTTCTAAAATATTAAGGAAGACCCACCTGGCACAAACAAACATCATATTCATAGTTAAATTACTTTTTTCACGTGGTTGCTTGGTTTCAGTTGACTATTTGATCTCAGGAGCAGGTAAATAGGTCTACCTAATGAAGTGGCCAATGAGTGAGATTTTTGGGGGGGTGGGGTCTCCTATACCTGCCAGTCAGCTGGAGTAGCCACCTGCCTGCCTGCTGTCAGCTGCAGTGAGTCCACCACTCGTAAAATCTCATCAAAGTTGCGTCCAGTTGTGGCAGGATAAAGCAAGGACAGTTTCAGTTTTTTGTCTGGACCAAGTATAAAAACCTATTGCAATCACAAATGCACAATAAATAAGAATAAAAGTGTTGGTAGAACAGTGTATGGGTTATCTGCTAAATTAAGATGCTCACACAGCGTGCAGTTAGTGGCATGCCATCTTTATCTTTTTCATCTGGGTCCAGCATGCCTAGAGCCACTGCCAGTTCTCGTTTACTGTCTGCAATGATGGGAAAGGGCAGCGAGCAGCACGACAAGTCCTCACAATTATAAGCCAGAATATCCTAGTTCAGTGAGAAGGAAAAGATATTAAAAAATCTAGATTAAAACTAAAGCATCCAACTTTTACTGCAACAATGTGGTTACAGATCTGCATGAGACAACCACAAGAGGTTTCAGTTTTAGTATCAGTTTGAAAAGACTTTCTCACACCTTAGTCCAGCCGTGGTGCTCTTCCAAGCTATCAATGGACAGAGCTATCATTTTGACATTCCTTTTAGTAAACTCACTGCTGAGTCTAGCCGCTCTGCCCAGCTCTGTGGTGCACACCGGTGTGTAGTCTCTGGGGTGGGAGAATAGTATACCCCATCTGGAGAGACAGAAGAGGACAAGTGAATCAAATCATTCTCACAAGTTTTAGATTATTTAGGGCACCTGTTCACTTTGATGATGAAATACAGGATGTGGCCTGTAAATGAAGAGTAGTCAGCATTGTGATGGTGCACCATGTGGCCCAGATTTTAACACAAACGTTTAACTTAACCTGAACTTTCAAATACTAATGAGCATGAGTATTAAAACAATAGTTAGACATATGGGACAATGTACAACACCTGAGAGAACCATTGTGCGCCCCTATGACAATCAAAGAGGGAACTCTTACTGCTTCAACAGGAAGTTTATACTGTAGTCTAATGAAGTAATGGGTTATACGACTTACGAATCGCCAAGAATATCATATAGTCTGATTCTCCCAATTGTAGTGTCCGCTTCAAAATTAGGAAACACATCTCCAAGCAACAGTCCCGGCATGTTCAGTGACAACTCAAATCAGCGCCAACAAATAGCCTACTGACAGGAGGCGCCGGAAACGCTCTGTGCCTTTGACTCTCTGTGCTCTATTGACACAAGCAAAGCTATTCTCAAATGCGGACGCCAGCACAATACAATGATGACGGTGCCTCGAGCTTTTCATAGCAGCTTTGTAGCCACTTTTCTTTACAATTAGATATGACCAGATATTAGGCTATAAGTTATATGGCATTTTAAATTTCCAGGAAACATATTATGCAAAGTTATTCAAGGCGTAGGCTACTACAAGCGATTAAAGTCTATTTGAATGGTTTTAGCGCGTTGTAATTAACAGTAGCCTTATAACTAGTTTATTAACCACGTGACCAGAACAGTCCAATGCTGAGCTTTTTGAATCAATCCACAGTATTTTGTATCAGGGAGAACAAGAATTAAAGTGCTACTGTCAACTGTCGGGGGACGCTATTTAATTTATTAAAATGTCCACTTCGGTGTTCAGAAGAAATAGTTGCCGTGGAGCGTCGTGTGGAGGTCGGGCATCAGCTGAGTGCCACAGGCGCAGAAGCTCCAGCTGCTTCCCCCCTGGATCCCAGAGTGAGGACTTTTCTGTCAGTCTAAACCAGCCCATATTTATCATAACCCTCCGCTTCTTGTTGGCGATAGACCTGTGGCTGTCAAAGCGCATCGGAGTGTGCGCCTGTGAGGAGGCTCCTTGGGGCAGCATACGGCCCCTGGTCCGGCTGGTGGAGTTCTCAGGTCATGTTGCCCCGTGGCTCTTTGGCGCAGTGTACACGCTGCTCTGTGGAGAGACCGCGGAGGAGCAGGAGATCATGCTCAATCTAACCCTGGGTGAGTTGAAGTCTGCCCAGTGTGCTCCAAATACACCATCAGTCTAATCATTCATTAATCTGAAATGTTTAGGTATGCATGCCCACATTTTTCTTTTCATTATGCTTGCTCTAGACTACTGGTTATTTCCAGATGAAACAGGACAATCCCTCAGACTTTTTTTAGTCTAAATTCTTAGCCTATAAATGCAGAGCAACTTTGTTGTTAACTTTCATCCAGTGGTAAATTCTTATGATACCTGAGCAGCATATAATATAATTTACCTAATATAGACTAATACTGGACAATCTCTGAGTTCATATCAGATTTATAATTTGCAATATTGTAAGCCTACATTTGATCATGCTGACACAACATCACACATCTCTGGAGTAGACCCAATACATTGTTGGTTTGTCCTTATGACTGTAAAAGATTAGCCATGGAAACTTTTCCACTTTCAGACCACAGCTGATGTGATCTGATAGACTTGCACGTGACAACACATGCTTTTTTTGTACCATAGATTATCATTGCTGATGGACACTACAATTTGGACCTATATTGTTGTATTGTATTTTGCAGAGGTGAATACCAGAGCTATTCTTAGTTTATGGCTCTGGAAAATAATCTATATATAGATCAATCATGATGTGTTAAACCTTGTCAATTTACATTTTCATTAAATACTCTCCTGTATTATTCTTTATTGTTGTACATGCTCTGTTGTTGATTTGGATCATAATAAAATGTATTTATTACAGTAAAATACAGTAGTTTATGACTTACAACAATTGTACAGGTTACCACACAATGACACTTTATATTAGAGTAGCCCTAATAGTCTTGTTTATAAATGTTGGTATGATTATTGGTTGAGATTTATCTATGAATTTCATTTTACAGCTCTTCTTCTGGACTTGATGCTGGTCAGACTCTTAAAGACTTTGGTCAGACGTAGAATGCCTGCCCAAAACCGATCTGACATCTTTGCTGCCTTTTTTGTGGAAAAATATTCATTTCCATCTGGCCATGCCACAAGGGCTGCCATGTGCGCCCGCTTCCTCATGGCCCAGCTGGTGGACACTGACTCTATGCGGGTGCTGGTGTTAGGCTGGGCCTCTCTGGTGAGCCTGTCCCGACTGCTGCTGGCCCGACACTATGTGACAGATGTGGGCTTTGGCCTGGCCATGGGCTACTGTCAGTACAGCCTGGTGGAGCGGCTGTGGGTGACCTGGGACTGTCTGCAGGACGTACTGCTGTTGAGAGTGAGAGAGAGGTTCACCAGGGCCTATAGTGAACTGTGGACACCAGACTGGACTCTGTAGTTACAGGGATGCTGAAAGTGTAGAATATCACTGTGTGTTTATCATAGACTGATTATTATTATTATTTTTTTAATTTTCTGTTGGTAAAAATGCTTTCTTTCACAAAATGCTATTAAAAGATAGGGATATTTTGCATATTTGCACAGACTCCCGCCTGTAAACTGTCCCCCTGAAAACCATTAATGTCTTACAGTGAGACACAGAGCAGAGCGGCCTTTAAAGAAGCTCTCAGTGGCAGGTAAAAATAGCATGAAAAGTCTGTTCACCTGTATGGCCTCCTGAAGGCCTGGGGGCACAGTGCTGTTGGTCAAAACGTCGCTCCTGACCGTCATTGGAATTAAAGTTACATCTTACTGAAAACACTGTTAGGATGTACTCTTGACAAACAATGTATTACTTTCTTTGCTAGATGTTTATAACACACTATTTTGTGTTACAATGTTTATATTCTAGTATCATTTTATGTTAATGGGCTATACATAGGATATACATTAGCATACATAGACAATGCATTATAATATTCTTTTACTCTACACTTATAGCATGTTCAGTGTTGATAATTTCTGCATTTCTAGACTAAAATGATACAAAGATGAAAAAGCATTTCATGTTTTTATTGGTAACAGAGAAGACAGATTACAAAAATACAGTGAAGTATATTACATTTTTAAATACTGGTTCAAAGCCACATATATGGTTGTGTGCCACTTTTTGAGATTAATTTATTTAGAAAAATATTTTCAATAAAGAAATTGCTTTCTATACTAGGGGTCCATTATGATGTGTTAATATTTAGCTGGTGCCTTGGTCTGGTTTTCCCAGCCTGAGGTCATAAGTCACCATGTTGAAGTTGTCCCAGGAGAAAAGTTTCCTCAGGGCATGGTTGTAGTCTACCATGCTATTGTAGCGGTACTTGTTTTTGAAAGGAATAGCGATGGCATGCCCTGTATTGGTTGCTGTGTCAAATATGTAATTAATTGTGGTGTTTGGTGCAGTGTAGCTGGATACTGTGTACATGCGACCACAGATCATAAATGCATTTGCCACTGTGTTTTTCCTGATGTTGGTCTCCCAGCTCTGCTTTACCTCCAGGTTCTCAGGATCCAGCTGTGAAATCACTATGGCACCCTTTGCTTCATTTGTACTGTAGATGGCCCATAACCCCTGCTCATCCACTGCGAGGTCAATGTCAGTGTAGCCGCCCCAGGAGTAAGGGTGTTGTCCGTGAAAGCCAGCATGGGGCAGGTCCTGTTGGCTCACAGCGCTCTCAGAGGCCAGGTCAAAGCGGATGATGGTCCTGCTCTGCCTGCGCTGGTAATACAGAGACCCACGGTAAACAGTGGCCCCAGTGCTCTCCACAGGCTCTGGCAGCAGTAGGACTTTCATAGGGAATCCACGAGAGAACTGGTTCATGTCTTCATATGCAAAGAGCTGGCGGACATCTTTACCCACTGAATCAATCCTCCACACTGTTTTGTTGGTATACAGAGACCCCTGGGGTTCAGGATCCTGCAGCCACACACCGTACTTCCCGGTAATACTTTCTGCCTTTTTGTGAGAGACGGGCTCTCCTACCAATAACAACTCTCCACAACCTACAAAAACGTTCAGACCATGAAAGTGGTTTGTTTCAAAATAGATATTGTGATTTTCTAATATTTACCTGTATGGTTGACAGTGTGGTTTCTGTCAGGTAACAGATGTGATGCTGGGACCTCTGTCACCTCAGCCTTCATCTCCTGGTATGCATTTGTGCTGAAACTATTTTCAGCCCCTGGAAGAGATACCAGAAGAAAGCAGGCAGTGGTAAAACTCATTCTAAGTAAGAATGCATAGGCACATAGCTGCAAAGAAGTTGTAAAAGATTACACATGGAGCATTGAACTGCAACTTGACCTGTTACCCCCTGGAGACTTCTCTAACCTACTTAACCAAGCAAAGGCCATCCACTCAACTATCTTTGCACAGTAGTATGCACAACTATGTGGATAGATTTACACAGAACCAGTATCTGCACAAAACATAGGCAATTTGTTGTCAATTTGAATCATTCTAAGCTATCATTTATTGTTCTTTTTGTTTACATGTTCATATAGCTCATACCAGTGTGTGGTGTCTGTCTGTTTGGTGTCTGTCTGTTGTCCTGCTGACTGCCCCCTGTGCTGTGATGGTAGCATGGTTTCAGCCTCAGACTCTCCACCTCCAGGCTCATCTTGGACAGTCTTCTTTGCAGCTCCTGGATCTGTTTGGTAAGGCGCTCCTTGTCTTGTTGAAGCTGGTTACGTTCTCCTGTTCCCTGGGAGTAGGCTTCCTGCAAACCTTTTTCATCGGTGGTGTGGGTATCTGCTCCCCCGACCAGTCTGTTCATCAAAGCTTCTAAAAGAGTCAAGCGAGACACAACCCCGTCCATCTCTGCCTTTGCACCAGCACTGGGACAGCTAGACCCATCCGGACTAGACACAGTGAAGGTGTACTGGCAGTGTCCACTCTGATCCTGGCTCTGACTGAAGGATGCATGGTTTTCTGCCAGATTCAAAGTAAATAAGGTGAAGCCACACACAAGAGACACCTGGTACCACATTTCGTAGTGTGTGCTAGTCTCCTTTAAGCTTTTAAAGATTGTTCCAGGAGTATTTGTTCTAAGTGCTTGTCAGAGTTTGTGACTTGGATATTTATACAGTGAAGTGTCATGAAGTGGGAGGGGGTCAGAGAAGAGGTGGGAGTGAAATAACCAGGAGGTGTGTGGGATGTATGCAAATGTCCACGTGTTCTCAGTGTGTAGGGGAATGATGAGGCCAGTAAAAGTCCACCTGTGAATTCCAAAGGCCATTTTTTCAGTGCGTCTCAGCTGTCGGTGCATTTTTGCATGTTGTTTTGGGTGAACCACATCTCCTAATGTGTCTGTCAGCTGTGGCACTGTTTACTTCCTATTTAACTCATAGTTACTACTAAACTGCTGTGTGATTAACAGTAAAACCACTTTATAGACAGAGTGAGGCTCCAGGATGTTGTGGCATAAGTCAGGAATATGTTTGTGGCTTATTAGAGTAATATGCTTCAGACCTGAGGGCATGCAGGTACCTCTCCCCTCATCAGCACAACAGGAATGTCTGTGACGCCACAGGTCTGGAAAAAAAGTGTCTTATAGGCTATCATTACTGCTTAAGACCATGCTGTACACAAGCAAAATAAATAAACTAGAAAGCGGACCTGTGCCAAGGCAGCATTAAAAACAATCCTGGATCTAGACCATGATTTAGATTACTCCAAGTCGTAATTAATTGTTACTTATGTCATGACCTTCCCTGAAAATTGCACCCAAATCCATGTCGCTAACAGACTGGACAGAGGAAAACAGGACTATATTTTTTCTTACATTACAACAAATTTGAATGATGCAAATACTTCATATTTATGAGATTTATATAAACACAATAAAGATCTATTTATCATCATTTATTAAATGCTATGATGACATTTATATTTTTAGCTTTGTTAACAACATTTTCATTTTTCAGCCTGGCTTTTGTACCACAGAGACATATGGTCTACATGTGGGATACATGTATGACCCTGTGTTAACACAAGGAAACAGCAAATTCATCATCATTGTGTGCCCAGTCTGTGCTCACTGATGTAAAATGTATATTTCTCAACATAAAACTGGTCACATCTCATACACTACCACTACACTACCTTTTGCGGTAGACTATTTATGGATCATGGAAAGTCAAGTGTATTCCACTGTGTTTTCTCTAAAGAGGTGTGTGTTTTTCCAATACAACAGTTGTAAAAGTTCCAGCTCCTCTCTTGTCCCTGTGCACCTAAACTCTTCAGCAGGCAACCACTGCTGCACTTGGCCTGCTGGGATTGGCCCTGTTTGTTTTGCTTCAATGCTGAGCATATGGGATTATACTCTCTGGTCCTCAGAAATGTTTGGTTTAGTACACACAATGGAGGAATATATCAATGTATGTCTATAAAGTATGAAACTGCATATATTATTATGATGTTATATTTTCAGACATAGTCAGTTCAGTTTTATTCAAAATCCAGAGATCCTTACGATACACAATTGCCAATCATGTGTCTGCTGTAATAATGAATTGTGTGGCTAATATAGTGGTTGTGGATTTTTGGATATACAGTACTTGTGGTTGTTCACTCTGTACAATCTGCATGCATGCTCAGTGTACTGGAGTCTACAGGTTAGAAGTGAGATAAGAGAAGTAAATTTTGTGCAAAACATTGATTGCAACCATAAATCCTCAGCAGTTTCACATATATAAATTAATCAGAAAGTGCGTCTTATATCAGTGAAAGCTTTGGCATTGTTTGGCAAAAAAAAAAACAACTAAAAACTTTTTTTTTAAAGAAAAAGGCATAGTCTTTGTCCAGACATAAAGATAGATTGTTTGTGATCTGCTTTGAATTGTCTGAGCGTGTCTTACTATAATAACAGAAGATCACGCAAAACACCTTTTAGTGCCATTGAGTTTTTCTCAAATGACATCCTAATGCTACAGGACAGGCACATACCACCTCAGTGCAGTCACAGGTTGTTATGACCAGACCTACATAACCAACATGTGTTTGGATGATAAGAGTATTTTTACCATATTATGGGACATATTTCATAAAGCTGGGCTTGTTCTAAATGCAGCTCTAGTTTGTTTTCATAATTTTCATAATTAATTATCTTAAAATATACAGTAAACAATGGAATTTGACAATGTATATATAAATATATTTTACGCTGGCGACATCATGTTTTTATAAATATGGGTTTATGAGATTCCTTACACCCTAATGTGTATGTTCAGTAGTTTCAGTAAATTCCTTTTCTAAGAACAACAATAATGCTATTCCTTTTGGTGTCTCTGGGATGTTTAAAGATATGACCAGGCTCCACTTCTGATGACAGTTTTACAATTCTTACTTTCAGATTGTGGTCAGTGTGTTGCGGGTGGAGACAGTTTTTGGAGTTCAAAGTTGAATTTAAGTTTATTTGAGTAATTGAAACCTCACAAATAAGGTGACCCAAAATGAGCTGTTCTTCATTTGGCATCAAAACTGTAATTGTGTCAGTACTATAATAATAATAATATAAAATGTTATATCTTGATTTTGAAGACATTTTTAGGAAATGTCAGTTTGTGTCAGGGAGCAAATGACTGATTTTTATTATGCATTTCATAACAATGATAGCCAGATATTGTAATCTAGAAATCAGAATTTGAGGTGGGATAATCATTGGAACAAAGCTTGATTATATGGTGAGACTGTAATGCACTGGTATTTCAATCTAAAGCAATGGTTACAACAGGTGATATGATGATAAGCGTGATGATAGAGAGTGCTCGAGAGTGTTCTTCTGGGGCTACCATTGACTTGAAGCCAATAATGTATTCTCCACTAATCAGAATCTGACGATGGGGTTGACATTGTAAACTGGTTCTTAAACACACACAATCAAATTCTTTTTTTTTTCTTCAAATAGAGACAGATGTGAGAGCAACATCGCCCCAAAATCCTGCTTCATGCTGGAGACTCACAACTATTCCTTTAAATCTTAAAGCCAAATTAAATTTTCCAGATTTTTAGTTGTAATTTAGATTGTAATATGTAATATGATTATATAATAATAATTTGTAATAGCTACAAATGATCATCAATCCTGAATAAATAATTATGTCCTATCGAATAAAAATCCCACATTTCTCTCAATATTATATTTTGCTCACTGAGCTAAGAAGAACAAATTGATACAACTAATATGCTGACCTACAACACTCTTTCACTGTAAAACTTAGGGAGGTTGGCCTAGTCTAAATAAATAACATGTTTTACAGACAGTAAGGTTTTAGAGTGATGTTGCTGTCATTGTATACTCCTGACGCAGTGAAGAGTCAGAGGTGCTCCTGACCCTACACCCTGTCATGAACTGCAACTAAGTGAGATTTTATGTCTGCATAACTCTTTTAAAGCAGATTCATTTGGGTAGCCTATTTGTAAGTACATACACGCCATGTTTTCGCCAAGGTCACAAACACACAACTAAACACACAACTGATTTTAGAACGACTTATGTAATAGACACATATTACACAGTAGAAGGCTACATGTATTCATTATTTCATTTGGTCCCCCAGGCAGAGTTAAAGTGGCCAGGCTGCACTGCCATCTAGCGCCTTCACTTCGCACTACACCCGGGGGAAGCTTGACTATGATAAACAGGCCCAACTCCAAACTTAATCAATACCATAATGCTGCCAGTCAAACGGATGGGGGCGCGCTAGGCGGTCCTTTATGTCTCCATCTCACACCCAACGTCTATCAATTGTATTGCCAGAGCAGATTTTAGTGGAACAATCTGTGCCAAAGCTACAGCAGATTGTTTTTATAGTAGATGTTGACTGCAAAGAAAGAGGGGCCAAGATGCACGCGTAAAACTGCCCGGTTTTCCTCGTGTAGCAATAGACACAGATAAGACATACAACTGGACCATCTCATTTTCTAGTACATTACCAGCTAAACGGAAACGTGTAAAATAAGTAGCAGTCGTTATATATACAAGTCATTTTTTCTGTGAATAAGGTACGAATAATCTAACCATAAACACTTAACGAGATATCATATCAGTGATTCCAACCCACACACAATTACGCATAGGCTCGTTTGACAAATATATCAACCTCATTGTAAACACATCAAAGGCTGCCATAGCATGCAACGTTCATAAAATGACATATTTATGCTTTGTACAGGGCTCCTACTGCGGGAACATGTCCACCTCTTGTGTTGCAGCGCTGCGCAGCCGTGCCGCATGACTCACAAACGGCAGAAATGGCACGGATGTAAACAGGGGCGGGCTTAACTCGACCGAACCTGGACTCCTCCTCCAATGGTTAAGCACGTTTTTCTGACTCCACTTTATCTGTGTTAGTTTGATTGGCTGCGCTCTCTGCTTTTACGCTGACGTAAAGGAGGTGCAGCCTCGCAATTACACCACGGAAAAGAAGGAGAGAGAGGGAGAAAAAATGATTAATCTGTCAAAGGCGAATTTGTGTTGCGAATAAGAGCGCACTGACATTCAGCCGACCGCGATCCATAGACTGCAAATACAGGGCTAACATTAGCAGAGAGGAGTTGTGGTCGCATATGCCGTTTGTGTAGGATTGTCTTTGCTACTTGTCTTTGCTGCCTGACGTCGTTTCAGCACTGGACAGCGACCAGGACGAAGGGACACTGCAAACACAGAGGAGCTCCTGAGGCGAGGTAACACAAGCCAACGTAACAGAGCACAGCACAACACTGCAAACACCAGCTATATGACACTGTATTCTGTTATGGATTGACATTTCATGTGCATGCACCTTTCTTTTAGCATTAATCATATGCCATATACATTATTATTGGTGGTGGCTTTCTGTCAAGCTAACCTCAACAAATGCCCTTGACACTAGCTGTATGTTCGCAAGGTTTTCTGTTTGTGAGAGAAAGGCCTTGGTGTTGGTGGTTACCAACTGCGCAATTGTCTGTTACTGTCTATTCACATGTCCCAGTCTTTCTTCATTTATCTCCCTGTCTGTTTCCTCCTGTTTCAACAGTCCGAGCCTCGCTTTGGCCCGGGGCAATGCGCGGCTAGATGACTTCACTACATCAACAAGCACCGCGGTATCCTGGACTAATATAGCAGCGCCACCACATCCCCCCGCACCCCCCTCCTCTTCCTCCTCCTCCCGGTCTCTCTGTCTCTCCATTCGCTGATCCCCGGGTCCGTCTACTAAAGGCACCATGGGAAACCGTGGCATGGAGGACCTGATCCCGCTGGTCAACAAACTGCAGGATGCCTTCAGCGCCATCGGTCAGGCCTGCAACCTGGACCTGCCGCAGATCGCTGTGGTGGGCGGCCAGAGCGCAGGGAAAAGCTCCGTGCTGGAGAACTTTGTGGGCAGGTAAAAATGACCACCAGAAATAGGATAATCCCTTCTCCTTGACGATGACATAAGAGGCCTACGAGGCCAAGCTCTCAACGTAGAGTTCAAAGCATCTTTCACCAGCTTTAGTGTAACTGTAACAAACACCTCCATGCGCTGGTTCCTGCACTATTTGTTGCAGCTGTCTGTGGAGCATAGTGGTTTTTGGGTTACATCTGCATCAACCGGCTCTGCAGCTCAGTATGCACCCTCCTAGAAATGGCCTCAGTGAATAATCATTCTTTCTGATAGTTAAATAATATATCCTTTCTTTGGCATAACAGAGTCATCACAGGTCATCAAAAATATTTAAATCCAGAAAAAAGAACGCTGATAAGACAAGTGCATTTGATTGGATGTTCTTCCAGCTGCGCTCATAACTAAATCATCATTTGTACACTTAAAGCTTTTTAAAACAAGACAATAAACTTTATTTCAGATGCTGACATAATTTTGGCATCTCTTTCCAAACAAAGATATATAGGAGTGATGACATTTGTTGTTATTATGCTAATTTAACAACTTTGAGTTTGTTGTATACAAGTAAAACATTGAGGTATAGTAATTAATTTTTTTATCCATTGAGCAAAATAGTGTTACTAAAAATAATTCTCTACTGTAGTAAGTGACCTGAGGTGAGCAAGGCCTGTGTTCCTGTGCTGTAAGATGGATTGCATTGATTTGGTTCTGTTGCAGCCGTCATTGTGATTCGCGATGCTGACTAATGGTCCTTCTGTCCTGGCTTTGCTGAATGGACAAGTGGGCAGGTCTATTTTCAACCCCTCCTCCGACGTGGGGGTTTCTGGGCGATAAAATCTTGTTAGCATCTGTGGTTGTCTTGTCAATTGTATTGGATGCATAGTGATAAGGACCTTATAGATTTAAAAACTAAAAATGAAGAACACTCACAGCAATGTACTGTGCAAATGTTTTAGGCAAATATTAGTAAGGATAAGGAAGTACAGTGGCAGTGCTTGTTTATAGACTTGAGATTAGTGTTTATTTGTGCATGGTGTATCCCAAAATGCAATTCACAATGTTTAAAAAAATATACAATTTCTATGTTATTTACCTTACAGCTTGAGGTAAAACAGTACAAGTCAATATATGTCTGTAGATGAGGCTTTGAAAATAATACATCATTTTTTTCCAGGGACTTTTTGCCCCGTGGCTCTGGCATTGTCACCCGCAGGCCCCTGGTTTTGCAGCTTATCAGTTCCAATGCAGGTGGGTGCAGCCAAATACACAAACCCACATCCGTGCATACATTTTCACACGCTAAAAATATTAAGAACACCCCCTTCATTTGTAATTACATTTTTGCTGGATTTACTTTCTCACAGACAATCAGGCTTTACTAATCCAAATTTTGAATATTTTCATACAGAATGGGCTGAATTTCTTCACTGCAAAGGGAAAAAGTTCACAGACTTTGATGAAGTTCGTCAAGAAATTGAAGGCGAAACGGACCGTGTCACAGGAGCCAACAAAGGGATTTCGCCAGTTCCCATTAATCTACGAGTTTACTCCCCTTACGGTACGCCCCTTAAATTGTGACTAGATTAGTGAGTTTTTTTATTTGAAAAGAAAGCTGTCAATGTGCAACCATCTGAACCTGGAAGTATTAGGCTAAATTATAATTAGACCTAGTATATAAATATGTATCTATAAATGAGAAAATACATTTATTTTGGAAATGTAGACTATAGTTATGATGTTATCTAAATTCCATTGACATTTGTAATGTTATTACTCACAGAGTTGCTGCCAAAAGTTTATTTTTAAATGTTGATGAATCAGAAAGAAATATACAGCTTGTTATTGATGGTATGTCTCAGTTAAATGTATGTAGAAATAAGTATGTTTCTGGCTATATATATATACAGTTTTTATATACTAACTTTGTATGTTTCTGTTTTCATAGTGCTAAATCTGACTCTCATCGACTTGCCTGGGATCACTAAGGTCCCTGTTGGGGACCAGCCTGCCGATATCGAACAGCAGATCCGGGACATGATCATGCAGTTCATCTCCAGAGAGAGCTGTTTAATTTTAGCCGTAACTCCTGCCAACACTGACCTGGCCAACTCTGACGCCCTCAAACTAGCCAAGGATGTAGACCCCCAGGGTAAGACAAATATAAAACAATGCTAGATAAGATGTTATGAATTAGGGAACGTCCTTGGTAAGAAGTGAAATCTGTCTAGGTTGTAGTGCTCATAGACTCACCTTGCGCTTTGACCCTTCTGAATGTGGAAACAGAATTTTCTTACAGGGATCGATCAAGTGTCAGAGTATTAATAGCAACAGGAGGAAAAATGAAGAGCACAACTGAGGCTATGGAGCTAGCATATCAAATAAATGACAGGGACAATGTTGGAACCAATCGTAACAGAGGCATACGTAAAGGTTAAAAAGGACAATTGAATCAGTTTTTACATCTAGAGAGTTTAACCTTCAGACGAGGAGAGAAGGACGCAGAGGAAGGTGAATTAGCAGAAAGAGAGTGAGGGGGGTGGGGGGCTGGAGAAATTGTACCGGCCTGGGAGGCTCGAGCTCAGAATGGATGAAGTCACAAGATGAGGGACAGTGAAAAGAGGAGATGAAGACAAGAGATACAAACGCACTACATATGACAAAGTAATAATAGAGTGACGTGACTAAAAAAGGCCTTGTTTGAATAATGTACTCTGTGGGTGAAGGTGTTATCCAATCCAACAACATTTAATCACTAAGCTTTGTTGCCACTAGTGTCAAAATACAGCTAAAGAATACCAAAATGGCATTAACTAAGGCATTTAGTATGTTGAGACAACTATTATGTCAAGTGTTTTGATGAACGACAAAAATGCAATGCTGGTATATGCTGGTAATGTTTTGTTGTTTGTTAATTGACTGTAAGCTGGTTATATTTGGTAACTCAAGAGGTTGGATTTGATTTATCTGTATTTAGTCAGTACATCGTATACATGAACTATGGACTTAATTGTTAGCTCCCCCGCTGTTAAAGCAATCTGTGCTTTAGATGTTAATCCTGGTTACACAGAGTTCTGGATTGTAACCTGTTGTGTTTATGTGACCAGGTCTGAGGACTATTGGAGTGATCACTAAACTGGATTTGATGGACGAGGGAACAGATGCTCGAGATGTTCTTGAGAACAAGCTGCTGCCACTGAGACGAGGTCTGTCTATGATCGCGCTGTTTTTACTCCAGAATTTAATGCTGTTTAGTAACTGGTTTTGGGTGTTTTTTTTCTGCAGGTTATATTGGTGTAGTGAATCGTAGCCAAAAAGACATAGATGGAAAGAAAGACATCAAGGCTGCCCTGGAGGCTGAGAGGAAGTTCTTCTTGTCCCATCCGGCCTATAGGCACATGGCTGAGAAAATGGGCACCCCCCGCCTGCAGAAAGTCCTCAACGAGGTGATTACAGCCTGGTGCACTTTACATAATTAAACAAAGGAGGC
The DNA here is from genome assembly GCA_036025885.1 of Hypseleotris bucephala. Classification (NCBI taxonomy): domain Eukaryota; kingdom Metazoa; phylum Chordata; class Actinopteri; order Gobiiformes; family Eleotridae; genus Hypseleotris; species Hypseleotris bucephala. The sequence continues at coordinate 7,774 of JAVQKG010403672.1, read as the reverse complement.
CTAGCTTTTATGTACAGTGCATTGGGGTAAGCAAGATAATACAATGACTTTAGAGAAAAAACAAAAAGCACTTAAGAGTTCAGCTCCAAATTATTTATCATTTTAAAGTGCTTTACTTTATTGTGATAACAGTAGGAGTAAAAATGTCAGATCCCTCCCCTGTCTATTGAAGTGTTAAGATTATGTTTTTGGTTTCTGCGTCTCCATAGCAACTGACCAACCACATCCGGGACACACTGCCAGCGTTTCGCAGTAAACTCCAGTCCCAGCTGTTGGCTTTGGATAAAGAAGCAGAGGAATACCGGGGATACCGACCAGATGACCCATCGCGCAAAACCAAACAGCTGTTGCAGTCAGTACTCCAAGCCTTTTCCCACCAGCCATTGTTCATGGCACAACATCATACATCTATCAAATTTCACTATTTTTGTAATGTTATATGAAGGATTTTAATTGCTCCTTCTTGTTTTCAGAATGGTACAGCAGTTTTCAGTAGACTTTGAGAAGAGGATTGAGGGCTCAGGTGATCAGGTGGATACAGTGGAGCTGTCTGGTGGAGCCAAAATCAACCGCATCTTTCACGAGAGGTTCCCCTTTGAGCTTGTCAAGGTGGTATAAATTATAAAAGAACATATACCTGCACCTTTCTTTTTATTTTAATACACTCCTATTTTCTCTTGTGCTGACAATTTAAAATTCTTTCTGTCTTAGATGGAGTGTGATGAGAAGGAGATGCGTCGTGAAATTAGTTATGCTATAAAGAACATCCATGGTATCAGGTAGGATACACACAAACTTTTTACAAAATTTATTGAAAGTATATCCAGCGTTGTCTTTGACAAAACTGGCATTATTTGCTAAGATTCCGCAGTGGAAACAATTCTGGTCTCAAATGGTCACTCAAGCAAAATAAATCATCCTTATTTTTGGTCTTTAGGACTGGACTTTTCACTCCCGACATGGCATTTGAAGCCATTGTGAAGAAGCAGGTTATAAAGCTGAAGGAGCCCTGTGTGAAATGTGTGGATATGGTCATCCAGGAGCTGATCAACACTGTGCGCCAGTGCTCAAACAAGGTGACTACATCGAGCTTATAATAGAAGTTGTATCAGTTCATTTATGAGGAATTTTGAGTTTCTTTGTTGTTTTTGTTCAGAGTAAATATATTTAGAAAGCATTTGTGGTTAATACAGTTGTAGCTTTTTGTTAAAGATACTACATGAAACCAGAACCTTGACTATAAACTTATAGTGGATTGATTTGACATGTAATGCTGTACTCGGTGTCATTTAATTGATTTGAAGTCACCAGGAGCTAGGCTACTTGGAGCCAACATGTTTGCCTGATCATCAGCAACCAGCCTTTATGTCCATAAGTTAAACACTGTCTTTGGATAGTATTCTGTTGATTGAGATCTATTGTGATGTCTTTGCAGTTGGAATGCTTCCCCAGACTTCGTGAAGAAACTGAGAGAATCGTTACATCTCATATCCGCGACAGAGAGAGTAGGGCCAAGGATCAGGTAACACACGTTGTGAACACAATTATGTATTATTTGTTACATTTTAATTCATAATAAAATATCATATATTGTGTTTTCTTGTAGGTTTTATTGTTGATCGACATTCAGCTTTCATACATCAACACCAACCACGAGGACTTCATTGGATTTGCAAAGTAAAGATTATTTTCAAAAACAAATATTAACTTGCTCCTTTTGTAGTAATTTATGATTGTGTTTATCTTCTGTTTTATCACAGTGCACAGCAGAGGAGCAGTCAAACTAATAAGAGCCAGAGTTCAGCAGGAAACCAGGTGAGCCTCGTCACATCTCGATGTTACATACAGACATGTCACTCACTGATCTGTAGCACTGAAGAGACACTTGCACAATACCCAATATTATAATGCGCATTATTTTATGTTTTATTTTTCTTAATTTTAAAAGTATTTGTATTTTAATATATTTTCCATTTGTTGTAATATTGCTGGTTGATTATTTATTTGGTTTCATAGTTTTGCCTTATTTGGGTAAATAACTTTATGCACCATCATCACTGATGTTGTTGAGACATTTCCCTTTGTTTGAACCCCTCCTGTGTCATCAAGGTGCACTTCATTTCATCCCCATTCCTTAGTGAGACTCTCTACTGCCCCCTTATGGGTGTCTGTTGGTGAGTATTGCACATTGTCAGTTATGGTTTGCAATGGTTTGTTTCTAATGGCTGCAGTAACACTTTCTCCCATTGTGTGGTGCTCTGTTGCACTACTACTTCTACTAGTACTACTTTCTTTTTTTGGTATTATCTGGGACTCCCAATTTTCTTAATAGGCTTGTTTAGAAGGTGCTTGATTGATGCACCATTTGCCTTGTGTCAATAGCACCATGGGGTGTCTCACTCCCTCGTTCCTTGCTCTTGCAGGCCTCCTCTCCTCCTGCCTCAGGCCTCATTGTAAGAGCTGATTCTCTGGTCCTTTACTTTCTAACACCCACCTCCACCTTTGAACCACAAGGAGTTACCAATCTGTTTGATGATAGCAAGACTTTCTAATCATTTGGGTAACCTCCTTTGTGGTCTTAAGCGGTGAAAGACTGACAGTAATCTAACCTAATAATCACTTGGTACTATTCCAGCTTGTAGCATTAATTTGCCTAACACAATGAGCACACACTACTAGCACTTAACACAATGGACACTTAACAAGCTAACACTGACCTGTGCTAGTGGCTATGGGAACTGTCTCTGCACTCATCCTGCGAAGACACAGTAACACACCTAACCCAAGTGTCACACACAACGCATTGAAAATAATAACATAGAGCACATTTTGGTTTCTAATATGCACATTCTATATTATCCTCTCACATTTTGTATTTTTTTCACCTTCTAACTTTAGCTTCTTTGCCCTCAGGTCATCCGCAAAGGCTGGTTGACCATCAACAACATCAGCATCATGAAGGGAGGAGCCAAAGAGTACTGGTTTGTGCTGACTGCAGAAAGCCTGTCCTGGTTCAAAGATGATGAGGTGAGGAAAAATGTCCTTGTCCCAGATATCTCAAAGCAAAAAAAAAAAATGCAAACACATTTAATACCTTTTTATAGTTCATAGCTATTCATATAGTCTAATACACATACAATAGAAAAAACATATTGACATGACAGTTATCACTCTGGCAGCACCGTTTGTATCCCTGTGGTGCTTATATTGGCAGACTGATATCTGCCTGTCTGTGCCTGCTGTACAGGTTGGAGGATATTCTGCACAGCAAGTGTAGATAGGCAGACACACTGCAACTCATTTGTTTACATTGTTTGTGGCCATATAACATAATACGAAGCAAGATTCAGCCATTGTTAATGGTCGTCTATTAATATTTACAAGGCCACATGCATTTGCAGTAGATGTAGAATACAAAATGACATGGAAAGAGAAAGATCTGCTTTGCATTTATTTTAGTCTTAGTGGTGCGATGATTGTTCATTCTGCTGCTTCATATTTCTAGTGAGATTTCAGGCCTTTGTTTTTTCATTGTGAATTTGGAGCTATCCCAATCCTAACCAAATGTTCACTCACACAGACACACTGAATATATGAAAGCCCTCAGACAGCACACATGGGCCGCACAGCACTAGCTCCACTCCACACTCTGCCATTTGATACGTGAGTGTGGTGATGGAGGAAATTATAGACTGTCGTGGCTTATATATTTTTGTTGTACACTCAGCGGACGTTCATGCAAAGTGCACACACACACACACACACACATGCATGTTCCCTCTTCTCTCTCACTGAAGCTGGCAGTTAGTTTGGAACTACTCACATTCTTGGCAGCAAAATCACAAGTTTATAATCCAAACATCAGCCTCCAGTGTTTTATTACAGAGAGCCAGTTCTATTTAACATCAAGATTACTGCTTTGCATTTGACTAGTGTCACAATCAATTATTCCTATTAATAATCATTTTGAGTGTCATTTAATATTGCTGATATCCAAACCACAGATTATTTTATTTTTCATATCTTTGAAACAACACAACAGCTTCTAAAACCTAGTAAACTAACAATTTTAAAGCTCTGACTGGTATAGAAATCCCTTATATTATTGCTTGTGTAGCCTATCTGTTCAACATTTTTATCCATTGTTTGCCATCTCCCAGTGTCCTTTGTGTTAAATCCATTTGGCCACCCACTGACATACTTCTTTGGAGGCGTCTGACTGTATTTTCAAACTCCACTTGATTGATTGGCCCTCGTTCGTTTAGTGTGTGCTTGATGCTTTGCAGCCACAGTGGCTCCTCCCTCTGCAGTGGACCACAGCTTCATCAGGGCACAGGGATAACAGCCTGTACTCTAAATTTTAACTCTAAAATAACTTTGCTTAAATGTCAGACTTGTAATTATTTTTAGTATGGTGTATTCACAGCCATTTCTCCAATGCGTGGTTAGTGGTACAAATCAGTGACAATGTTTATTCCAGTAATGAGTGAGTGAGGAGGAAGTAGTGAGTGTTAGATTGCACAATATACATAATGTTAAATCAGCCAAAGTGAAGGTGGGATAGATAGATAGACAGATTGATAGTGAGACACATAAAAAGACAGAAGAGGGTCCCATGCCCAGTCTAACCAATGTGCAGACTACTGTACACCAGTATGATAATGAACAGGTAGTCTGAACACTGGGTGGACGGAGCCGGAGTTTAAGCCAGGCCTTGTGGTGTTTTGTGCCAATCCAGATGCTTGGTCTCCTCTTGTGCCCGCTCCACTTGGTGCCAGGATCTTCTTTTCTTGTAACGCTTTTAAAATGCTATTTGCCTTTGCAGCTTTCGTGGTCAATATATCGTGTTCATTTATCGACAGATGTTTGGATAGTTCAGGTCCTCTCGCAGTCCGATTTGGTCACGCCGGCCATCAAAAGTATCCAGCATTGACGTGGCATATTCTCACATACGACTGACTGGGACAAACTGGGCTGCACGTTCAGGGAGGGGATATTACAAAAAAAGAGGGAATGGGAGGAAGAGGGAGGGGACCACGCCTGACCATATATGGGATGGAGTGACCCCTTGGGGAAATACAACACAGACTGACTTGCAGACTTTCTTATCCTGTCTTACACTTTAATCTTTGTCTTTTGTCCATCTTCAACCAAAATTCCTAAACACATTCAAGCTTTCTTTAGTAAATCTTATGGAAATCCACTTTTGAGTAAGTCTTTCCTCCGTCTCTACTCCCTCCTCTCCTAGGTTCTTCTGTGTGCGCTGCTAAGCACTACCAGATGTTGAGTTTTAACGCCAGGCTGTCATTTAATCTCTCTCTCCCGCTCTCTCTCTCTCTTCCCTTCTTCAAAAAAAAAAAATAGGCAGGAAGTGGGCCCCTCTGGAATGGAAAGAAAAAATATTTTAAAAAAATATTGAGGGGGAGGGATATAAAAGACAGACATTAGGATGAAGGTTAGAAGCAAGACAAAAGTGACTTGTCCTGTAGGTGTCTTTGAATCTTTGTTTTGTTGTAACTTCTTAAAGCATTTCTTAGCATCTTCTCCGTAGCTAAAAAGTTTCCGCAGCCGTTAGCTTCTAGCGCTCTCCAGCAAAACGCACTGTGAAGAAGGACTTGTGTCTTGACCCACACTGTAATGACTTCCACATGTGCTCACCCTGCCTCTCATTCTTCTCCTTCCTCTACCCCCCAAATGTGTCTCCCCCATTCCAACTCCCTCCTGTCACCCCTCAGTTAGTACTTGATTTCACCTTTTCTTTATAAATGGTCACAAAAAATACAATAATAAAAAACTGGCACAAATAGAAGAATACAATATAAGTGTTCCATTTTTTGTTGTGATTCTCAGGAGAAAGAGAAGAAGTACATGCTGCCCCTGGACAACCTGAAGGTCCGCGATGTGGAGAAGAGCTTCATGTCCAGCAAACACATATTCTGCATTTTCAACACTGAGTCAAGGTCAGCAGAGGCATAATAAATTCTACATTGATACAAATGTTTATAAGTAAGAACACTCTTTTGGCTGCTGTGCAGTATGTATGTATGCAGGAATGCAAGCTGAAGTATTTCCAATCCATAGACATGTCTGCAGTTGAATTGTAAAATGTGTGCCCAAAGTCTGAACAGTTCATTTTACACTGTTGGTTTATTAGAAATGATGGTTTAGCTTAGCAAAAGGCTATTTGAGCGTTTAAGTATACACTTTGTTTATGCTGTGTGTTTTAGGAATGTGTACAAGGACAATCGCACTCTAGAGTTGGCCTGTGATTCTCAGGATGATGTTGACAGCTGGAAGTCCTCACTTCTACGTGCAGGCGTGTATCCTGAAAAGACTGCCACGGTGGGCATAACAACTGACTCATTTTAGGCCATAGTGGAAAACTGTATTGTCAATTTTTTTCCCTTAAAAGTCTTGCCAATATGATTATCTTTTATGAATGTGTTGCAAAAGAAAGCATCTAATTCTAGGTCACTTTTATAGGTTGAGAGTGAGACCACCACTGCCACAGATAACTTCTCCATGGACCCTCAGCTGGAACGTAAAGTGGAAACCATTCGGAACCTGGTTGATTCCTACATGGCTATTGTTAACAAATGCATTCGAGACCTGATGCCAAAGACTATCATGCATCTCATGATCAACAATGTAAGCACACATAAGTACAGTGTTTAAAGTGTTTTTACACTTGCTCATTTCACTATAATATGCTTTTTTCTAGGTGAAGGATTTTATCAATGCAGAGCTCTTGGCACAGCTTTACTCAGCTGGTGACCAGAATGCCCTGATGGATGAGTCCCAGGAACAGGCCCAGAGGAGGGATGAGGTGCTCAGGACCCACCAGGCTCTGAAGGAGGCTCTGGCCATCATTGGAGACATCTCCACCACCACTGTCACCACACCCATGCCTCCGCCTGTGGACACCTCGTGGATGGGCGGCCGCAGGTACTTCAGCTACAAGTGAAATTAGAATAGACAGTGAGAAGTTTAACACAATTTTTCATTAAGCTTTCTTACAATAACCCATTTGTGCTAAATCTGTGACATTCCATCATCTGCTAGTTTTTATTATTTTTATGAACTGAGTAAACTACCAAAAATGATTGTTGATTGCTTTTGACATGTGAAGTAATTATCTTTTAGACATACAGATTTGGCATTGGCGTTTACAAAATAAAAGTCATTGATTGCTGAATATGTGATAATACTCTTTTGATAGATCTCCTCCGCCTAGTCCCACTGCCCCTCGGAGGATGTCTTCAGGCCAGCGTCCAGCTCCTCGAGGGGCTCCACCACCTCCAAATCGCCCGGGACCTCTGGGGCCTTTTAATAATAATGCTGAAAGCCCACAGGCTCCCAGCCGTCCTAACAGGGCTCCCCCTAGCATCCCCAGGTGAGTACTTCCACTAGCGTACAGTCCTAAGTATATTATGTCTCTCAATGCAAATATTTGAGAAATAAACTGCAATGATTAGGCACATATCAGTCTGTGGAGCAGAACTAGATTTCTACTCGTCCTCTGCATAAATACTGACCTTGCAGCAGAAGTCAATACTTTGCTTAGACCTGTTGGAGACAACATTACTTTTGTTTGAAACATTTTTAGCCTTAGCTCTCCTCATCTTTCTCATCTAATGTCTTTCCTTCCTTATCTGTAACTAGGGATGCACCGATACCACATTTTTGGAAACCGAGTACGAGTACGAGTACTTGCTTTTGAGTACTCACCGATACCGATACCAAGTACTTATTAATTTCCCTGTATTAACAATAC
>JAVQKG010403666.1:0-12096 GCA_036025885.1 Hypseleotris bucephala | reverse complement strand
AGAAATAATACATAACATGACTTGTGCATTTGCTGGATGATAGACAATGTCATTAGCAGTAACAAGCTTACTCTCTGTTCTGTATTTAAATGCTGTATACATTATTATCTAGATGGTGTATATAAACTATTAATTACAGTATTTCCTTACACCTTTTCATAAACACAAGTGGCTGCCTTGACACTCCATTACTAGTCACCAATCAAATATCTGTCATATTCATGTAAAGGTCAAAGCACATGTCATATGTCATTATTAATAATTAACACAGTACACTTCAAGACACTTTTCTTTATTCTTGATTTATTGCAGTGCACTAAAATGTCAAGTTACTAATTTTTATTAGTTCATTTAGCCTTTACAATAAAGTTAGAAACGACCAACTAGTGTAATGGCAAAACATAATCCACTTTGGTTTTCCTCATCAGATCAGAACATGCACAGTACACACATGCACAGTGATGGGTCAAACGCACATAACAGAATTTCCTAAAAGCTAATAAAACAGCTGCACCAAATTCAAATGTTACCATCTGCTACAACTATCAGAAGCACTATCCACCAACATTAATGTTTTTGGACCTACAAACTATTGCTTATGAAAACTAAACACACCTCAGTTGACCTGAGAGCAGAAATAAGCACTTGAGCATTTGTAAAATCCAGATAATCCCCCATCAACAGAACATGCCATTTTCATCTTTTCTGAGGACAATCAGAGTGCCGCCTATTGACATGTTCAGTACGCCCTAGAAATGGACCCAATTGTGTTGAAGAGGTTGGTGCAAAAATACAGGGAGTGCATCCAGCTCCCAGCCCCAGTGATACTGTTGGTTCCGGACTCATGTTTAGTATGGGATTTCTTCCATCTTTCCGTGCAGTCCTAAGGAAACGTTGCCTTCATTCACATTAAATTGGAAAGCTGTGTAGATTTCATGGGGCTCGATATCGGGAGAGGCAGGGTGAAGGAAGCGAGGGAGGAAAAAAAGGGAATAAACAGAGTTGGTGCTCGCAGCTGCAGCTTTTATGCAATAAAGCCTACATTTCTCAAAAGATGGGAAAGAGGTCAGGATATAATGCAGTGGAGGTGGGAGAGGCTTTTCTATAGATACTTGCGTGACCTTGTAAGAGTTATAAAACCAGGCCTCTCTCCACAGTTTGCAATCCTCTCCAGCAACCACATCACTATTTCAACCATTCTCTATTTATCTCTTTCTTTTGCATTCAAGTATAAATACACATGAACTTAGTCATTTCCATTTTAAGGTGAAAAATCTTTACACCTTATAATGCTAAACGGTTCAAAGCAACCAAAACAGTGATCTTTTTCAAGCATTAGTTAAGTTGTATTTTAAGGCAGAACCATGTAGTTTCCTTTCAGTGGAACTACATACAACCAATCAAAGCCTTTGTGAGCCTTTGTGATCACTAGAAATTTTAGAATTAATACATAGCAATTTGATAAACCAACAAACCAGAATCCACAAAAGTTCTTTATCTGAGAGTCTATTTCTTTAAGAGGATGCAACTTTCATTTGCATCAATAACTGACATGGGTTTATCTTAGGAGATGCTCTTCCTAACTCAACCCAATAATTATTAAATTGAAATAGGTCATTTGTTTAATTTTTATGTCACAACACATATTCTCTTTGTGAGCTTTCAGGTTTGCTACAGTCAAACACTGGTTGTCCTAAGTTGCATTTGATCAGAAGTATAGTCATCAACTTGGTTTCTGCTGTAGAATGTCCATATAAGTTTTGCTTTCACGCAAAACAAATATTCCTTTGATTACACACAGATGAAAAGCACCATTTGCCAATAGCAGCCTCTGTTGTCCTAAATGTTTGATCACAAAATCCAACTTTCATCAAACGATTATGACCAGGAAATTCTGTAATATATGCATCCACATATTCATACGACCCCTATATGAACATATGTGCTGTAATTTATTCATTCCGAAGAGCAAAAATGCCTCATTCACTGTGAACTCTATGCACTGAATCTTTTCCCTCTTGGTGCCTTCTACAGAGGGGAGGGTACAGAGAGGAAGATTAACTGGCAGGCTTGTTCGCACCTATCAACCGCACCAGGATCTCCATTGATGTGGAGACGCACACCCACACAGCATTAAGCAATCAAAACACACACCGATGCACGTATTTAGAGCAGGTCTCCAACATGAAGCCCCTCTGAATTCAATATCGTTTGTCATATCACCCTATTTCTTTTAAAATCTATTTTGATTTGCCGGGGTCATGCATTGTTCAAATAATCTGTAATGGAATGACAAATAAAACCACACTCGAAAATCAAATTGACCCACAGGTGCCAATAAGATTTAATTTAATATGCTGAATAAGGGAGTGTGTTGAACTTGCGGATTCACTCCATCTCTCTATGGAGTTTTTAAAGTAGAGTGCCATATTTGTTTGTAGTTGTTTATTTTTAGTCAGATATAAAGCGCAGATGAAGGATGGGACATCTAATTCTTTCCAGCAGCACAAGCAGAATAATAGCTCAAAGTGATGGATTTTTCGGGGCATAGCAGTGTATCTTCACTATTTTCTTACATGTTTGCGAGGTGTGTAGGACAAGTAGCTATTGTCAGTATTCCAGACCTAGAAAAAATAAAAAAAATGAAAAGCGCTCTCATTTTTCCCTTAGGATGCCGGACTCACATTCCTTTTGGGCTTTCAAGAACACAGCGGCCTTAACTGGCTCTCATTTAACAACAAGCCTGTCGCCCACAGAGGAATGTACAGTAAACATCAGTAACCTTAGTGCATTACAAATGTACAGAGCACATACTATTGAGTGTAACATTGTATAACTGGGTGTGGAGAGTTTTCTTTATACAGATTCACATAAAATTTGGCTGTAGAATTTTGGAAAATGTGTTTTTATCTTTATATTTATCTGAATATGTGCGTATACATTTTGCTAATGGCTGTTTTGTGTCCATGGTAACACATTTCAACACAAATAGCAAAGTTCTTAACCTTAGTGCTTATTCCTAACACACATGCACGAGTAACCCAAGGACATGCAACTATGAGAAATTGTAGTTTGGGAGACAAATCCTTGCCACTTTTTTTAAAGGTAGGAACATGAACTATTCTGGCACTGCACACCCCTAGCATTGAATTAATGTGTAAAAAAACAAAAGTAATTATTGCTAACTAATTAAGATCTTGAGAAGGTCAAAATGGAACAACACCTACAGTACTGTCCACAGGAAGTAGAATTCACATTCAGCATAAGTCAAAAGATTGTCTGCAGGATATAAGCACATGATTTGTTGTTGGGCAATGGGAATGTGCATACTTCAAAGACTGTGTAATAAACAGTACAGTTGTGTAACTTTCTTATGGTCTACACTCACCTTGTCCTTGAAAACAAGTCAGTCTTGAGATAACACCTTACAGTGTGTCCTGTCTATACATCAACTCTATTCTAACATTCATTGTTGGTCTCTGCAGACTACTGTAAACTCTGCATGACTGTGTGTCCTTTTGACACACAAAATGTTCTTCACATTCGTTGGCTTAAAGTAAAAGAAATTGTACACTATAGATCTAGATATAGAAGTAACGCAACATAATGATCATTCCCTTGTCATCTTCCACTTGTTCAAAACTATTGCACCAGGAGTTATAATGCTGCCTATTATAATAGGTTATAATAGGCAGCATGCATGAAAAACAGCCTGATAGAGATTACTTTGTTAGCTTATGTTCCAGGGAAAATGACTATGAGACTAATTGTGTTTGTGTCTGTATTCAAGTGACAATCCACTGTCAAGAGATTACCCATGTAGCATGAACTGCAAAGCTGGGTCCATCCCTGGGTCACTTTTAATGAAAATATGATGAAGAACAAAACTAGTAAACAAAATCATTTTGAAGGAATTACTAAATTGTGTATACCTAAAGACATTGCAGAATATACAGAATAGGAAGCCTCAGCAGCAATGACTGAAGCCACAACCTTCTTACTGAGAGGAAGGGGTGCTAACCACTCTTCCACAGTGCACCCCTTTATTCTGATAGTATCTTTTGTTTGTAGTATACTTTTAGCCCTACACAAGGTAGTTTAGAGAGTAATCAGTACCTTTCACTGAAGTCCAGTCTGCTGCTGCGATGCTTAAAAATAAGCTGCCCCAGGTCTGTCTCTCTTCAAACACTGCCCCCTGGAATGTGCCTTATAATGGACACACATAATGGCTGCCGCTGTGGAAGAAGAACAACGGCATGAGGTGTGTTAATCATGGACCGTATAGGTATACATTCACCCAGGAGACCAGTGTCTTCTACCTTCTCCGACTCTATAATAACTACAGTCTGTCTGAGATAAAGCACGGCATCTGTTAAACAGCAGGGTGACTGAACACACAACACTGACTACCATTACAAAAGGACCAATACGCAGTGGGCCCTATTTATACACCTGGGTGACCAGATAAGGCTCCGGCAAAGACTGCATGGGTGTTGGGTGGTGGAGGGGATTAACCCATCAACCAGTGGAAATACAGTACAATGCTAGTGGTATAGGTGGAAAACCCTAACATTATATGATAATTGTTTTTTGTGATAAATACGTCATAAAAATAAGTTGATTTTTTTATGGAGATGAATACTTTAGAAAGCTACCCAAAATGTTAGTTTATTTTGTGTTGGTTCCCAGTTCCTGCACCGCTTCATTTCTATTCCAATCAATTCCACACTGCCTCCACAACACTGACATATTGCTTTTATGAGCTCATTGAGTGGACAGTGTTGTAGTTAGTGTCAGCTCATTACAGAGTCAAATGTACAACTGTAAACAGATTCTTTGTGTGTGTGATCAGTCTATGACACATTTTCCGTACACATGAGCAGACTGTAAAGCAACTTTGGGAAGAAAAATAAGTAACAAGCTACTAAGAGAATTTTTTGATAGTTATTAATCCCACGGAATGTTGTTCCGTAGTTCACCTCTCAATGGACAATGAAAAATCAGTTGCATAATATATTAGATTTTAAAATGCCTAATCTCTTTATTTTGTGTATTTCCAGACGTAAGTTAACTTGGCATCTCATAGCTACTGGTAATCGCAACAGCATATTGTTATACTTGGACAACACACCGATATTAGCACTCTCTGTCTGTAAAATGAAGGCCCAGTGCTCCGACAGCTGGAGAACGCCATACAGCTGCGATGATGGATGATGTTGATACAAGAAAAACATCCTGGACCACACACTTTTACTTCCCGACCAAGCTTTAGTGTGACTGTATCTATGAAATGTGGCTGTTTATCTCTTGTTGAGAATCTCGGTGGTCAAAGAGAATGCATTCTGACTGTATAGCCCCGTCTACTCATGAGCGAACCATGAGAATGATAAAGTGTCCTGACAGCCATTGAATAGGCTAGGATACACAACGTCTTACTGTACAGTGCAATCTTCATTGCCGCAAGGTACAGCAATAAAAAGGAATGGCGTTGGCGAAAGAAAGTGACTGGTCAGCACTGGAGATTTGCTCAAGCATGTGTGAGTGGAGTTTTCTCTGGTGCAATCAAGAGGAACGTTGAGCGCACAACAATCGGAGGGATCATCTCTTTTCTTGACAAGGTCTCAGGGAAGCGGGGGACATTGTAAAGTATTCAGTCATTCCCCCACACAAGTGCTGGCAGATGATAAAATAGAAAACAGATCATCTCACTGATACAAATAGTATTGATAATAAAAAAAAACACATTCAATATTTTTTCACCATTAACAGTTTAGAGTGACCAAGAGTCACTAACTGTTCAAACTTTGCCACCAATCAAGATGTAGAAAAACATTGGCAGCGTCAATATTGGCAAGCATGTTCGTGAGTTTTCTCTAGTGCAATCAAGACAGAACGTTGGGCGCGGGACAATCGGACAGCTCATCTCTCTTCCCTCGACAAGGTCTCTGGAAAGCGGTATACGAGTTTCACTTTGTAAGGTATACAGCTATTTCCCCCTACTCGTACCTGAGTGAGATAAAACAGAAATCATGTACCTGCAATACGTAGTTGACGGATTGTGGAGTAAAGAAAAAGGTGAGTGGGGGAAGGGCTACGACTTGGGAAGACAACTTTGCCGTTAGAATGGATAGCCTTGAAAGAGCCGAGTTAACAGAAAACAGCCAGGGAGATGCATCATAGGGCTCTGGCTGGCCAACGTGCCGGTGCATTGGGGCCTGAACCGTGATTGGCTCTACACGTTTTGTCATTTGTTAACTTCACTCTTCACCAGCACCAACCCCCCCAGCACCAACCCCCCAAAACAGTTATAGAACAGCAAAGATAATGTTGACAAGAGCAGTTTGGTCGACATTGATTGTTTTGCTAAATTATTTATAGGATATGCCGTTTGTGAGGCATTTTTTGATCACAATTGACAGATCCAAACAGGTTTCCATATGAGTAGATTGCAGCAAATATTAAAACAGTGAAAAGTGATTACAAAAGGACAGACACAGCAATCAAAAAAACAACAACAAAAAAAAACAAACAAACTGCAAAGTCTACTATCTGGAAATTGCTTCAAAATATAGGATCTGACTAATCTGAAGATGTTCCAAACAATGACAGAGGGCTGCAGTGGCTCAATGGTAGAGGGTTGGAGGTTTGAATCCCACTCAAAACATGCATGCATACTGTCGTTGTGTCATTGGGCAAGACAAAGCATCAAAGTAAGTCAACCATTGGCCATTGGTTTGTAGTGCACATACAAAAATTTACTTTGTTGAATCCTTTAGAAGCACACCGACTGAACTGTAAAGACTACAGTAAGGGATGAATTAAAGACAGTGCTAGTGCAGACAGTGGGAAGGGGAAATGAAGGAGATCAGGACACTCACTTGGGACTAGTATATCGAGCTGGACCTCAAGGTGCACCACGGATCAACCCCGTTTTGACCTCAGGGGCTAATCACAATTTTAAAGCATCTCGGCGCCCCATCTGCAGCTGACCCCGAGGGCAGACTCCGAGCCAATCTCACGGGAACGCGTCCCCCACTGGACTCATTAGAAATGGATGCAGTGTTTCTGTCAGACATGCCGGACGTAGGTTTGATCAACTCCACCAGAGGAAGAGGCAGTTTAGTACTTGGTTTGCAGCTTACTGTACTGAACTCCCAGGAAGATAAAGTTAAAACAGACTGACCTATAGTGGCCCTGTCAAGTCCACACACACTGCAAATGGAAAAAGACAAAAGTAAAACAGATGGTGTACTTGATAAAAGATGTATTATAGAATTCTTCATTTTTTGGATATTTCTGTTGCTATATTTTCTCAATATCATACAAGCCATTTGATTCATTAATGCACTATTAACGTTGTAGTTGTTGCAGTAGCTATTTCGCAAGATAAAAAATAACTGAATAACTTTTCCAACTTTAGTCCTTTCCATGGTCTCTCCAGCAACAATAATTCATCAGAGTTTGTGTGGGCTGCCACAACACTTAAGAACTAGGGCTATCTGATATGATGTTGCTGTAGGGATTAAAGTAAAATAATAACTATGCGAGACAACTTATTTTACATCACAGAACAGGGCCATAGTCAGTTGTAAGTATTTCATGTTATTTTATTAAAAAATAATAATCATAATCTAAAATTATTCATCTGACTGGAGTCTATGCGTTTTAAGTGGTCACCATTTGCCTTCACATTCATTCACTAGGTGCAATTAAGCTGAAGAGAAACAGGTTACCACAGGGGAACATGCAGATTTGGACGCCAGAGGATAAATGAATTAAACTCCTATGTACTTCCTGTTGTTGCTCATTTATTTAAAACTCAATTACTACAAGCCAGCTAGTCTTATCAGTAATCCTTCTTGCAAAATAAGATTTTTGACATTCACCTGTTTTGGGGAGAAGCACTCTGTCTCTGACAGACCACTGAGCCCTGAAATTAACACTGCTTAATAATATTAGAAATTGCTAAGAAATAATGGAGTTAATTTATACTTTGAGACTAAATAAATTGGCTGCTTTGAAGGCATAGATAGCAATTAGAGACTTATTTTAATTGTATTTCTACATATTTCTGTGAAAAATGAGAGGTATATGCAATTATAAAAGTTTACAGAACCGTGCCAAACGGAACCAACCACCAAAATAACAACTCATGTTTGTGACAAAAAAGAAAAAAAATCAGATTCCAATTAGCACAACAAGGTCCTTTTAATCACACATACAACATACACTCATATGTAAATAGTATAAATTTTCTTTTTACCATTTTGTGTAGTTGTAAGTGTGTCATCATATAGTTTTTAATGCCCTTGCTTTCTCAACAGTATTTGCATGTACTAATTTGCTGTGCAGTGAGCTTTCAGGGCCACCGTAGTATAACCCTGAGTTCACTGCAAAGCTTCGTCCTCGCTAACTTTGCTATCTAGCTGTGATTATGCTCCCTTTTTAGCGTTTAAAGAAAAAGCATCTTGCCATCCGCCCTTGAAGGTTAATACTGTGGGTCATTTCATTCTCTGAGGAGGAAATTAAACACAGGGAATAAGCCTTGAAAGATCTGGGTGCCCTAGCTCCATTACTTATATCCTATAATACATCTTTGTGTTTTATTATATCCCACGCCTTCTGTGTCCCAGTAAGCAGTGCAAGAGTCAAATACAAAGATAGCAGCTACTAAGCAAATAGGTCCCTATGCATTGGCTTTTCATTCCTCCCCTTTTTATTTTTCCTCAGTCGACCAATCGCGAGAGTGCATGCGAACATCCTCTTTTCTCCCCCTAGGGATAAAAGTCACCTTCTCCAAATCTCATTGAACAAAAAGTCACAGGGAAAATAGAAAGCTAAACTCCACATTCCACTCACAAACGGAGCCTGAGCTTAGAGGGGACGTGGTTGCCGCTTTCTTTACTTATCTGTCTGTCAGCAGGAATAAAAGGCAAAGAGGAGTGATGAGCAGTGGTGGGACAAAGTCACTGTTAATCAGCTGGCAGGTACGAAGCCAGTCAGGGGTTTGGAGGATCAAGGGAAAAGGGGACCAAGGCAAGACTCATGTGCATTGTGTTTGAAACATACACACACTTTTAAAATTATACAGTGGATATAAAGATGGTCACCCGGTCAATGAGAAGCCAAATTTTCTTAAGTCAATAAGCCCCACCTACACAACTTTATAATGAACTATATTGTATAGGCTGGAAAGAACAGTTTGTAAAATAACACTTTGCATGTGAAATGTGGTAGTTATCTTTGAAAAGTATTATTTTTACTTACTAATCCGCCAGAAACTATTAGGTCCTATGTCCATAAGTCACTATTCGCTCTCACATTCACTAACTATATGGGCTAATTTAACACTGATACACTGTACACACTTCTGTGAACTGTGAGGCAGTGGTCATCAAGTAGATCATTTTTTTAGCTGAATGTCAGTGAACATAATGAAATGAAAGCAGTGGGTGTGATGCACACCATTCACCATTTTGGAAAAAGACAATAGAGCAGCAAATTTGAATCTACTGTGGGCTGATGTGCTTCTGTCCACATTTATACAGTCTTTGTTCTTTCTTTGAAACGTTTCTCCAAAAATGAATTGTTTCATTCAATATTTTAATGAATAATTGAGCTTTGTAAGTTTTTCTCAGTAGAGTAGCAGTTTTATTATCACCCATAACTGTCAGTGTCAGGACTTTTAATCACCTATCATCTATGGATTTATTAGCACACAAATGGCGTTTTCTTCTGTTGTGTTTAAATGGCTCATTATCATTGAGTATTTTTTCTTATTCTTCTTTTTCATTTTAGTGTAAGTGTAGAGTACAATAGACTATTTTGGTATGCCTAAACTTTTTTCTGGTTGGAAATTGATACTGTGTTAATTAACACATTTTTACATATTCTTAACCAACCAAAACTGAGTTCATGTCCAAAGGCATAATGTGTCGAAGTAGAAGTATTGGTCAAAAATATAAAAATAAACATACCAATAAGCAAATTAACATGGCGTGCAGTAGAGAAAAGACAAATCATTTTTGTTGTTTGTGCCCTAAAAACGGCAGAATAAAAGAATATCTCACCACTCCTGTGTGCCATCTTGAATATTTTGGAGTGGCAAAGCACAAGCCAGGGCGCTTTGCGCTGGAGGAAGTCTCTGTTAAAGGGAGGGTCACCAGACTGAGTCACACTGTATACAATAAACAGAGAACTTGCATCTGGCTTACTAGGCTAACTGTGGCTGGACTAGCAATTTTCTTGGCCAGAAATGTTTGTCTTTTTGCTTGTGATGACGTTAATATATGTTTCACAAAATTTTGTTCTTACAGTTTGTGCATCCAACTGGTCACAGCGGCTATCTTCCAATGCTTGGCGGTGTGTTAATTTCAATCCCTGTACTTATGTCAAGTTCTTGAATAAACATACCTGATTACTTTCCACGTAGGAACACGCAAGAAAACCAATTTTAAATAATATTTTCCAAGTTTGACTACATGTACTTTTTTTTACATGTAGTCAAATTGAAAAACATATCCATGCTTCTCTGATTCTATCTAGTCTCGTCACCTCTCCCACTTTACATAATTCCCCTCACACTCTGTCTCCTCTTGTGCATTGTGTCTAAGATGAAGGAGCACATGGAGTGAATCAGGTCATCCTAAATCATTGATGGTACACGAGAGGCATGAAAATTTGAATCTAAAAACAGCTTCCCCATCACCGCCACTGCATGATGTGTTTCGATTGACAGGTATTCATTTCTCAAGGGCTTCTCTGCAAAATGATTGTGGATATTTTTTTGCAAGACAGGTCCCAGTTGCTTTCGAAAATGCTTTATTTTAGCATTAATTCCCATTACTTCGGTAACATCACGGCATTGTAACCCCCACTTGCAATCATTCTCCCCTTCCGTTCAGCTGTTAGGTGCTTATTTATCGACTTCGAACTTGATTTACTTTCTTAATTAAGAGCGGGACCTTTTAGACGGCAAGGTAAAAATGTCAGAAATGCCAATAGACACTTATTTGAGGCTGAAGGTGTCCCATTGATGTCTGGGTTACCTTAGAAACTGTATGGCTGATTGACAAGTGGCATGATTTGATGCTTGTCACCTTTAAGATTGAGGTCCAGCTGTTCAAGGAGTCAATCAAAATAAGAAATACCACATGGCAGGTGTCAATGTCAATGTAAAGAATATATGCAATGACTGCATCCTGCTAATGGCTCACATTGTAGATACGTTTTACCAGCCACAGATTCTTTAACAAAGGTTCGTCTTGTATGGGACTTTCACTCAATGATTGTTTAACTGCATACTGGAATATTGTTAGCTTATGTAATTTTTCTAGATTCTATGCAGGATAATTCTTCAGCAATATACTCCTCACCAAAATCCTGCCTCAAGATTTGAAGATGGTCTCTAGATGCTGCAAAAAATTGACGCTTAGGTCAAATGTAGAGAATAAATTCCTTACAGTGAGAATAAGTAGGCTTTACGTTAACCTACCACCTTTGGGGAAAAAAAGGTATGTGAAAGTATCTTCGTAGTTACTTTACAACTGTGCTTTCAACACTCATCTTGAATGGGACCAAAAGCATTTTTACTTAATTTCTAGTTCCCAGTATAAGGGCTTGTGTTTTATATTTTAGCTCTTTGACTGTGGCTTCTAAGGGCCACAGATGGCACAGCTCTAAATTGTGCATAGACCCTCTGAGAGCTCAAAGTCAAGTGAAAGCAGAAGTTTAAGATTGAATGAAAATGTCTTTTAAAATATATATAAAGTTTTCAGAAGTTCTCTACAATTTTAAAATATTGAAGGTCATATAGGCATGACAGTGCTCAGAATTCAGAATAAACGTTCCCCTTTTATCTGAATAAAGCAAAAACAGAAAATATTTTAAATCCACAAATAATTATGATGTTTTTACATCTACAGTGTATTTGTTGTATGTTCATATATTGAATAGAATCATGTTATTTTACTGAATGTAGAGGCAGTGTTAATTTTGACAGCAGATTTTAATTTAGTTTTAGTCTTAATCTTTTCACGAACATGTTTTAGTCAAGATTTAGTCATCTCATTCTTTTTAGTTTTAGTCGACTAAATG
>JAVQKG010403415.1:0-12886 GCA_036025885.1 Hypseleotris bucephala | reverse complement strand
TAAAATTTTAGTTTAGAATGACAACAGTAAACTAATATCACCTGAACTTATAAATGATCTGTTCACAATAAAAGTCCAAAGGGCACTGCGGTGAAATAAATAATAAATAAATAGCTACGATAAATTGCATTGTTTTTATTGCAATAAACAAAATGATTTACTGTGTATTGTCCAATCACTTGTAATAGTCATCCAAATGCAATATGTAAAAATGCAGTTGTATTTTTGACTTTTTCAGAGATCTTGCCTTTTATTAAACCTGAGCCTCAAAGCCTGGACCAGCCTCTCCCAGTGACAGCCAGTGTGACCACTCTGCCCATAAACACAGTGCTATGTCGACCTCCGGCGTTGGTACAAGTGGCCCAGCTCCCGTCCTCTCACACTCCCATCCCAAAACATCTAGAGGAGCTTCATTCACCTCTGACCAACATGGAGATGGACTTTGATGAAGACTATTCGGGGTCAAACCCACACCTGCACTCAGAGGACAGTATGGACTGGCTGGACCTCACAGACATGTCCAGTCACACAAGCATCTTCTCAGACTTTTTAGACTCTCATGAAATGCACTTGAACTGGGAATAGGCCATCCAGACTTACAAACCTAAGGTACAAATAAGTGTACATTGTCTTTTAAGATTAGTTCCAGCTTATAGGACACATAAGACATAGGAATGGTACTGGACACACCAAGCTCTCAGTTGAGAAGATTAAAAACGACTGACACTATTTTTACATGCTTTAGTCCAAAAATACATATATTGTACCTGTGTATTATTTTTACACATCTGTATTGTTTGAAATGTATTTCCATTCATCAGTATTAGTGGATCTGCTTTTGCACAGTTTTGCACTAATAGCTCCTTTTGTAAATATAATAGTCATCTCTTGATGAGCAGAGCGTTTAGTGCTCTTCCTTCCTAACAAGGAGATTGTGTGTTCGATCCTCAGGCTGGCCGACTATGATCCACTGAGTGGAGTCTACATGTCCATCTTGTGTTACCGTGGGTTGTCTCCGGCTCTCTCCCATTGTCCAAAGACATGCATGTCTTAGGAAAACTGATCCATCGAAATAGTGAATGAATGTACTAATGGTTGTCTTTCTATGTACTGTATGTCTCAGTGTCAGTGCTGCGACTAACTGGCCATTGTTCATTGGCCCTGCCTAAGGCCCATAGTTACTGGGATAGGCTCTTTCAAAAATGAATGATTTTAAAATGAGAATTATTTTTCTGTGAAATGTAAAAGATAGAGGAATAGACTTTGTTCTTCTTCATGTACATTCCAGGCGTCGTGTGACCACAATCTCTGTAGAAACCACCTCCAGCTGTTTTCCAGTGACATCTGCAGGTCCCATCAAACCAGTTTAAAGTCTGTTAAACTAATGATGTTGTGGCCCATTTGTCATCACTCTTTTCCTGACAGCGCATTAGGATCTGATGTGGCACTTTGAAAGGGAACATGTGCTGGATTGAACTTGACACCACAAGTATTGAACTGCACAATGTCTGTATAAGATGTTTTATTAATGTTACCTTTTATACAAATGTAAGTAATTTTGTAAACACAGCTTTATATTTGAGCATCTTTTTATGCAATATCTTTCAAGTGCTTTACATTAAAAGCTACATTTCTTAAGTATATATAGTACAGTATAGTTCTATAAAAACATACAAACATACACTCACTCACTGATCACTTTGTGCCTAATAAAGTGGCACCTGTTGTGCTCTTCTGCTGCTGTAGGCTTCTTTACGCATAAAGAATACCCCATCAATAGATATTGTACCATTTTCAACCATTTTCCGATAACCTTAATTGTAGGTGTATGGAAAATCTCAGTAGATCCTCATTCTCAAGCTTGGTTTAAACTTCACTTAAACATGTGTGTACAACGACATTGGCTGCAGTATTATGAAAGTCTGATTAGTTATTTGAGTTCTAGAGCAGGTAAATATGTCTACTTTAAAGTGCATATGATAGGTATGATTTTATTTTTCACTTATAATTCACTGGTTTGGCACATTTTAGTTAACACAAAAAGCTTTTCTTGTGAAACGGGTCATATGCAGGCCAGTGAGTGTACCATAAGAAAGAACATTTCACTTAGCAGTATTTTCTAGTAATTATATCATTCAAGCAGCAAGTGATCATATTTGTTCAATGTTCATTTGTCTGAAGTCTAAAATTCCTTAGAGCTTCTTCACAGTGCTGATTAATGAGTGACACTTGGGACATTTGTGTGTGGTATTTTTAAAGCTGTCCATGCAGAACGGCGCAAGGCAGCAACCGGCAACACAACTAAAACAAAAATAACACAGTTGGAGAGATGTACTAGATTTTATGCAAAATATATTTTTTTTACCCCATCATGGCCAGTAGCGCACACGCCAGCCAGGTCACACTGCTCACATGAGTGGAAGTGTTTGTGGTGATAAACTCCATGCACTCGGGGCACCGGGTTTTGCATGGTTTAAATTGAAGGTTTTCAGGATCTAGAATTATTGGTGCTGTTAGAGAAAAAGATTGGGTTGATAAATAAAAGCAAGGTTCCAATCATTCAACTAAAAGAAATGTGGCCTTAATAAATTAATTTTTACTCCCTGAAAGGTCTAACACCAAACTTAAAAACTTACTTTTTTTGTAATACATGACTAACTTCTAAAAATCCTAAATATACCATTTCTAAGAGATTTTTTCTATATACAGGAAGTAGCATAATATTGAAACAGTTTTTGGCAATAGCGCTATAACAATAAATTGCTTAAATTGAAATTTGATTTAATATAATAATTTCAAGCTAAATGTCTTTTTACGGACTTCATGTAGATCCCAGGTTGTGAATCTCTGATAAAAATAATAGTGGATATTTATTAAGAAATGACAGACTCTCTGGGACCAAGGCTGCATTAATAATTTATCCACACAAACTCTGTGCATTTGGAAAATCTTGCAAAAAATAATCTACATTACAAAAAAAACCCTCCAATATAAACCTAACTCACCTGGATAAGTGGGAGGTGCGTCAACGAAGAAAACTTGAGGTGAGGAGTTTGAAAGTTTTAAATCAGGTAATGTGATATTGCTGAAGCTTACTGTGACAAAAAGGCTGTTATTAATCCACTTTAATGTAGGAAGAAATAAGTGTGATGTGTTTCTGACCCACCTTTTTTAGCAGGTTTTAAATCAGCACCATTTATTAGATCATATCGCTGTTGGAGATTGGCTCTTCTGGCTTCCAACATTTCTAGTTCTTTATCAATGTTGTTTAACTCCTGCTCATTGTCTTGTCTTTCTCCTGTAAAAAAAGAAAACAAAGAAAAAGAAAAAGCATACAATGATACATTTTAATCTAATGCAAATATGTATCCCTCGACCTACATATTGAAAAACTTTTACAAGTTGCAAAATAACTTGTTAAAAAATTTGTTTACCAAATAAAATGTATAATACCCATATGACAGTGAAAAATATGATTGAGATGCTGACCTGTTGGTTCATAGCAGACTCTGTCTTTCAGCTCTTTCATGATGCACAAAACCTTCTTTCGTTCTAGAAGCTGTTGCATCTTCACTGACACGTTATTTAATTCATTTAATATTTCTTGTGACTCTGCTGAAGTCATTGTAAAGGCTAAAACAACCTGTGCTGTGTCTAAATGAAGAAAGAATATGTATGGTGGTCAATAACAAATAGTCAAATATTTGTATCTCTTATAAAAACTAAAATCATTGAGTTGCATAACTAATGTTTGTTATTAATATAAAAAAAACACAATTAGTTTCAAGAAATTATGCCAACTAAAGTGGTCGTAGTTAAGGTATACACTGTGAAATGTACACAATTTAGTGGTAAATCTAAATATATTGGATAATAATTATTTTTTTAAGAAAAGTGTGTTTACCTGTGTGTCCTTTTTGCCTGCCACCAACTGTATTAATGCAGTGATGTCTCTGGGAACAGTAACAAGAGGCTATCTGTTTGCTCTACCAGGAAATATTCAAATCATCAGGTTATGCGGACAACGACCTCTAAATAACACACTATAAAACTGCCAGGTTCTGTTTCAACACACGACAATTCAAATCATACTGAAAGACAGGCAGGACTAGGCATTTTATTTTAAATATGAAAATATATTTACAATATCAATACTTCTGTATGTTACAAAATGGTGAAATAAAAACAGACTACTATTATTTATCCCATATTAACAAAAGATGTATAAAAGTGTTCAGCTGACATATGCAAATCATCTATTCCAGTTACAAGGAAGATGTGTTTTTTTCTTTTTTGATGAGGTTATAATGAGGCATACTTGGGTCACTTTTTCCTAAGTCTCTTCATAAAGGTGACTTCATCTCTGTTTCTGATGCCATAACTAAAAATAAGACAAAAACAAAATATATAGTAAATAAATGATTAATAAAATAATAATCACAGGTTATTCAGATAAAGCACTCACTCTTTAAGCCTTGTTTTGTCATCTTCCAGCTTTTCCCCTTGAAACACCAAATAGTATGTTCTCCAGACGTAGCGCCTTTGAACACGAAAACAATTATTTTTGGGGGGTTTACTAACAATTACTCACAATTTTTTAAATAAATACCAATACATACCAGCTAACATATTTGACTCCACCTTCACGTTGCTGTTTTAGCTCCATGAACCTGGATATGGCCTTCTTCAGATCCAAGACTGTGGCATTTTGTACTACCACTATGGCTTTGGAAGAAAAAACATAAAGCATTATTAACTGTGCATTTTAAGTTTAAATTTAAGTTTTAAAAAATAAACTTTTGCACTTACGCATGACTTCCCCATCTGCCTTTAGCACCCTCACTGTCATGGCCTGACCATACTCCAGCGCAATCTGGGAATTTACCTCCTCCAGTGTCACCTGGAGGAAAAAATGTGCTGGTATAAGTAAAATAAAGTCATTTTGGACAAAGATAACATCACATTGAATAGCACCCAAAAACACACTCAAAGAATATACATTTGCTGGCACTTTATTAGGTTTCATTCCATTTCAATCCCCGCATTTTTGTTCATCACACCTAAGTTAATATTAACTGGATCCTGCAGCAGTTCTCAAACTGTGGGACTCATGCTCTCACTAGTGGTACTCAGGAGTTCTTTGCAATTCTTAATTTGATTTTGTTTAGGCCTGGGTTAATCGGGTTTAAATCTGGTTTAGACCAAATTTAGCACCAATATTCAAAGCTCTGTTTTAGTCCTAGTCTTGGTAGGCTAGTAGTCTCAAGAAAATGGTACTCAGGAAGCCAGATAATTTCAGAGATGTAACTTGGTGACAACCACTGGGCTTGTGTACCTGAATTGGTAGATCACAAAGTAAGGGGTCCTGCACCAGACGAGCAAGACCCTCTTCAAAAATATCTAATATCTCTGAATGCGGTAGAGCCTCCTCGTCCTCTTCGTCTGGGTCGTCCTCCATCGTGTCTCTCTCCTCGTCAGTATGTTCATCTTTCATGAACTGCTTTTGCTCAGCTGTGTCCTGTCCATGCTCCTCCATCACTCACCCAGAACTTTGGCTAATCTACAACGTGGCTAATCTACAACAAAAAATCACAAAACTTAACACAAACTAGACAAATTTCATCAGAAAATGTGTTCTGATATATATAATATTCATCTAAAAAAAACACCACTGGAAGGTAAATATTGTGTGCTACAGTGAAACTTGCTCGGTTGAAAGTAGCGCATCAATAATTGTTCCGTTATGAGAAAGAAACTCCAACACAGCAGAGTGCGGTAATGCACCACCTTGAAGCTCGTAGCTTTTCATTTCCGGTGACTGCAACCTCATGCAGCACCATTGAGTGTATATACCTCAATGTGCAGCACTCTGTTTACTTCGGAGATATTTTCGTGTTTAGAGCTCTCATATTCAAGTTAATGTTTTCATGTTTGGTGAGTACCTGTGAAAAAACATGCTTTTATTTTGTCCAACCTGTGGGAATGTTTTGATCGTGGAAGAGGGACAGAAGTGTATGAGATTTGCCTGCAACACATGTCCATACGTTCACAACATCACAAGAAAGGTGAGTAACATACAAATATTAACATTTATAATGATTGTAGAAGCTTTTCAGAGGTACCACAATAAGGGGTTTTACTTCACACAATGCTGTAATATTAACATGATTATGACCTATACAAGATGTGCACCATAAATTGATTAAAATATATTAAAAAAGTCTTGTAGAATAGAAATGTTAATAAATTCAATCACATACTAATTAGAATTTATATTTAATTGTATTCATTTCTGTACTCAGGTGAACAACAGAAAGTACCCTAAGCTAAAGGAGGTGGATGATGTTCTCGGAGGAGCTGCAGCTTGGGAAAATGTTGACTCCACACCAGGTACTGTATATCAGTCTGCTCCACATCAACATATGACTTAAATCAATGCTGGGTGGTTAGACTTTACTATATTAATTTACCAAACATTTTATTGCCCCAGCTATAACCTGAAATAATAACTCCATATTTTACGGTGATTTAAATTTCAAGTGTACAGTTAGTAATAGTTATGAGGAATACTGTGTACATGACTTCCAACTGACCCTGTTTTGTTCATTTATAGAAACGTGCCCCAAGTGTGAGCATCCTCGAGCGTACTTTATGCAGATTCAGACAAGATCAGCTGATGAACCTATGACAACGTTTTATAAATGTTGCAATGCCCAGTGTGGACACCGGTGGAGAGATTGACACTTTGCCAATTTCGAAACTGATTACAAATTTCCTTGTTGTTCCTTCTTTATTATTTATTTAAAAAAAAACTCAATTATACATTTTCTTTACTGGCCTTCTGTCTAATAAAAACACAAAAAACAAGTGATGTTCTGGTTTTTATTGATAAAATAGTAACTGTATACAACAGTTCAACAAGTTTTGACTTACATAGTTATACATATCACAGACATTTAGAAAGCAATGCAAACCAGCAATATCCACAACAGTAGCATACAATACATTGTCTTTTAAGTCCTTCAGTTCAACAACTTTCCTGCACAGTTTAGCTTGCACAGTTAAAGAGAATCAGTATCCTTCATTTTATTGCATGGCTTTCACAGAAGAAACTCTGCCTTGATGAAAAGAAAGACCAGCAGACTGAGCATGCTGCTGTACGAGTTAAACTGATTTGAGGATTGTAATGTCTTCACTTTTAAGATCTGTTTTATTTAAAGCTTAATCCTAGAGAAATATGTTTTTAGTGTATATTATTAGTCAAAGACACCTATATATTCTAACATGCATTTGAGTTTTGCAGTTCATCTTAAGACATGGTGCCATTTCAGAGGGGTAACATTTGAATTTGATGATGGTGCCCCTAAAAGCACTGTTTTTCTGCATATTCTTATGATGAACACACTTTTACTGTGGCACTAAGTGTGTGTGAATGACAAGATGCAGAAGTTGCTGAGATGTCATGCATGTCTGTTAGTAAAACTGCTGCATTTAGTAAAAGGTTACCCTTAAAGTAATAGCAGTCTCATTAGGTTCTTCTATTTTCAGAAGTACCTAAGTAAATAGTAGTGTTTTTATTCACAAATGAGCAACAATGCAAGTTAAACAAGGCCAAACATTTAAATGATTTAAATCATAAAATGTATAATTCAAACCTTTAATTAGATGAGGTCATTGTTTTACAAATACATAAAATAATCAAATGCTTTTTCTAAATTAAAGTGCATATGTGTGTATCAAAATTGCAGACATCAGTGGTGGACACTGACATGTAAAAACTGAATTGTAACCATTTTGAAACTACTGCCTACAGCCCAAAAAACTTCAGAATTAGCGTAGCAAGTAACAGCAATGTTGGACGATCAACAACAAGCACATTTGTTTTCTCAAAGTGAAAAGTGTTAGTTCACATTCAAGAGTTAAATGATAAATGCAAAAATAAACATTGTCAATTTAAAATAACTCAACAAATATGGACAGAAACAGTTCTTAATACTAAAGTGTTAAAAATAAAAGATGACAAGGGCATTACTCATCATTATTTTGACAGCAGCAGGATTTGTAAATGAATACATTTAAATACAGTAAGTTTAGGGTTTCACAGCTTTTCCTAAGTGAGGCTGTTTATCAGTATGTTTTGTCCTTTTTCAATTATGAACCTTCTTTCTATAATAATATGGCTCAGTTGCAAGTGTGTGTCCATTGCCACTTTGGATACCTAAGCATCCTTCTTCTGTGATTAGTGAGACAATAGATTAAAGAATATGAATAGATATATACAATAAATATGATCAAATGAGGAACAAAATGTAAATACAATGTAAATGGATTACATAACACGCTAAAATGAAGAGAAGCCTGTCAGTACCAGCAGGGGGAGCGGTGAGTTTATTTGTGTGCATGTCTCTGTAGCAAACAGCTGTCGGTGGTTAGCATATACGCTTGTATGTGTAAATGTATCCCTTACAGGACGGGCAGGAGTGAGTCACATCCTTCAGGTCATCGATCAGACAGGGAATCAGGCAGCACCCGAGATCACATCTGGTAACGAGAAGAAAAACTAAGTGTTATACATTTACTGTACACTTTTCATGTGGCACTACACAGCAATAATTTACTGTGTTTATTATTGACAAATAAATAATAAAATAAATATCACTGGCAAAACCAAAGTAAACATATGTATCTCTATGCCATTGTCTTTAAGTGTTTGAAAACATGGTGATTAGAAGTCCAGCTCTGGTTCTTTGTTAAAAGGTCAAGAGAAGACAGCATCACTTTGAAGTTAATTTGATTATAGGCACACGTCCAGTGTAACACACATTCGTCTATTTTCAGCTCAAACTCTGCCCCCTGATTGACTTACCCTACAAAGAAGCAGAAGAGGCAGAAGAGAGTGTTCATGAGGCCGATGTCGTGGGAAATGCGCGTGACGATTGCCTGTTGACAGTGTGGACAGACGGTCTGCACCGGTGTGGTCTGAAACATCTCTCCCTGCAGCACAGTTACTGTAGTAGCTGCTCCGGGAGGAGCCAGGACCGTGGATGTGTGGCCCCCCATGTGGACGAAGTGACCGGGCGCAGGGCCCATCTGTCCCGCCATCGGGTAAGGGTAGTGACCGGGCGGAGGAGGGTAATGGGCACCTGCAAAAGAAAGACTTTTATTATCTTTTTCTCTAAAATTTGTTTTAAATCCATTCTACAAAATGCAAAGTATCCTTTGTTTACATTGTAATTTAGACACACACTCTTGAGAGTGTGAGTTGTAAGTCTATACTTCATTAATTTAGCCAGGATAAATCATGTTACTTTACAGATCTATTGTGTACATGATGATCACATAATAGACATGTTTGTTTATAGTTGTTCATAAACTTACCTTGTGGTGGCATAGGCATAGGCATTGGCATAGGCATGGGCATAGCTCCGTCCCCAGGAACATGTGGAGGGAGGAAGTCTGGCTGTGGGCCTTCATACGGAGGGGGACCATAATCTGGAGGCAGAGGCTGCCCTTGTTGTGGTTGGGCAGTTCGTACTGTTTATAATAAAAACACAGAAAAAGAGTCAGTAAACACATGACTAAAGTGACAGCTAAAACTTCATAATGATTTATAAGCCTGAGTAAAAAATGCATTCATTACCGGGTTGCCCATTCTTTTCCTCAATGAGTGGTGCACTGGGTCCTCCAGGGTATGGAGGAGGAGGATCACTCGACATATTGCCGGATGTCAGAGGATGGTGCTGAATGCAGCTTCACTCACAACTAATCTTTGAATCTGCAGAAAGAAATGCATACAAGATATAAATCTAATGTTTACTCTTGACCACAGACACAAATTGAAAGTACTTAGTGACCATAGTGTTAACAACAGGAAAACTGCTACATATCCTCTATGGTTATAGATGTAAAAAAAAAATTAATAACAATAATTTTAAGTCATTCTTCCTTATTGGAAATCTATACAAAAATGATTGCCTGCCTTTAATATATTTCATTATGGCCATGTAGGAAAAACCACAAATAACTAGGATGTTATGATTTGCCGATCTGTCCTATGCTGTTTATTGATTTAACAAATGTACCCTTGTACACTTGAGTCTTTCACTCAATATGTTGATAGTTAGAACCTAAACCAAAAAAGATAATGATAATGAAATTAATAATAAAGCAGAATAAGTAGATTCACCTTGGAGAAATATTCGATTTTCAGATGCAGCAACCTGTAATATGGAAAAATGTAAAAATGTTGGGGTCAGTGACATTACCATCCAAGTTTCTTTCAGCAATGATTACCTTGTTCTGTGTAGCCAAGCAAACTTATTAAGCTCTTCATATTGGTTTTTGAATACCTATGTCAATTAAAAAATATCGTGTGTCAAATATCATGGGTAAATCTTTATCTATATAACCAGCACTAGCAAGCTAGTGTTTAATCCTTAGCCTGTTAATCCAGGCCAAAGCTACTTGCACAACTAACTGTGAATAACTTTCTTACGTAATGAGGGCTAGTGGAGCCTTTATTGTTATTAACTGTTATTACAGATTTTGTCATAAACAATAATCTAAACACAATATACGTTAGTTAAATAAGTGTTGAGTTTCCGTGGCTAAATGCTAGCAACACCTTTGTGCTAATGACAACACCGTTGGACGAACTCAAAATGTTTCAATGTCTTAAAATGCCAGTCCGTGTTTGTACCGATTAATCATACGTAATATTACAAGCGAACACTCAGATATTTTAATAAATACTTATATCAGCTTATGTTTGTTAGCAATAGTTATCGTCGCTATTGTTGGCACATAAAACACTGTCTTCGGAAGTCCTTTAAGAATGAAAGCATAATTACTGTTACCTCTGTCAACTGCTAATGTTTTCATACAGCTGACAATGTAATAGACGTGTATTTACCTGATATTTTTAGAGAACTGACAGCCTGTCCTCGATGAGACTTAAATGGTTTGCAGTGACAGTCGTCAACATCCGCTGGCTTTACGCCTGACGTCATTCATTATTCATTTACGGCGTCAAGTTAAACTGAGTTTATTATTGATTTGACAGTCACTTAACATTTGTGCAGCAGTCACTGGGAGAAAAAATATCAAATCGGACGCTAAAAATATAGCTGTATTTGACTGAAAATTAGAATATACAAACGGTCGGTCAGGCCAGCTACTACTAGTCAGATTAATACAATTAGGTTTAAAACATTAATGGGACCACAGACACTACAAACTGTGGTTTCTACTTTAGACACCCCAAGTACAGTTATTATGGGGTAATTGGGTAACCGTTCCGCCCCATTCGCTGCACAGTCGGGCTGCAGGGGACAGAAACCGAACGCACGGAGTTTCTGGAAGCCCTTAGAGACAGCCAATCAGGTGAGCCTCTTTTCTACGCTCACACAGCGCTGGGGAAAACAACAGCTCGACCAAATTGTTCCTGTTAGCTTTAGCATTTGCTGCGTAGTCGCCGATAAACGACCCTGTAAAATGACTAAATAGTGAACTTGTAGATATTTAGGTAGCGACACGCTTGTTTTGTCGTCAGTGCGCGCAGGAGACAGTGCTAATCTGAGCTGTCTCGTCGTCCATTGCTTTCGAGAGCTGCTGGCTAACTAGGAGCTAACATCCGAGACATCCTCAGAGATGGGGTCCATACTAAGCCGTAGGATTGCTGGTGTTGAGGATATCGACATCCAGGCTAACTCGGCCTATCGGTTTCCACCGAAATCTGGTAAGCATTGAAGCGTTTCTTATTAAAAAAAATAGTATAATACAACGGTCACTGAGGGCACTTAGCTATAATTAGCTAGCCATTTAGGGTTGCAATGTTACAGGCTTGTCACAACATTTTGGTTATTTGATCAGACAATTGATATTGTGTCAGGGAAAACAAACTTGACCATATAATTTGTCCCTAGTAAAACTTCTTAACTCTAGATATAATTTGTATTTTCCATTGTCAGATTTTCCAATGGTTTGTTTATCTTTTGTTTGCAGGTAATTATTTTGCAAGCCACTTTTTCATGGGGGGAGAGAAATTTGACACACCGCACCCAGAAGGATATCTTTTTGGGGAGAACATGGACCTGAACTTCCTTGGAAATCGTCCGGTGCAGGTAAGAAGACTATGGCTTCCTGTCTTTTCCAAGAAAATACATTTGATTACCATGTCTACATCGTTGTTCTCGTGTTATGAATGTCCCCAATAGTTCCCATATGTCACACCTGCACCTCATGAGCCAGTGAAAACACTCAGAAGCCTGGTAAACATTAGAAAGGACTCGTTACGCTTAGTCAGGTAAGGATTGCTTAAGACCATGTGCAGTAATAATGATTTACAGTGTTGTTGATCACTTCTGAATCTGTTTGGCCAGGTATAAAGATGACTCTGACACACCTGTGGAAGAAGGAGGGAAGCCCAAAGTTCAGTACGGTGTAGAGTTCACATTTGACGCTGACGCCCGTGTTGCTATCACTTTGTACTGTCAAGCTTTTGAGGAATTCTCCAACGGGATGGCAGTGTAAGGATAACATCATTTTAAGTTTAGAGTATGTAACAAAACAAATGAGCAGTGTTCCTCAATATAAGAACAGACTATGGTGCCTATGGCTATATTATCAGGAACTTTAAAAATGTGCTATATTGTGGTTCTAAAAAAAAGACTAATTAAAGGTTAAATGAAGAAAATAATAGATAATTATACTTTATTTCTACTGCAATTAATGAGTACTTGACCAAAATCACAAGTGCTACCATAATCTCAAACGAAATCAATGGGAAACACTAAGATGTGACAGCTGCATGACATGAGAAAAACATCAGGTTTTCTGATAAAGTTGAATAAAACAGTATCGATAGTTTTGCGAAATTTTGATGCAA
>JAVQKG010403219.1:0-10133 GCA_036025885.1 Hypseleotris bucephala | reverse complement strand
GACCATGTTTGTAAAACACCTACTTTTGTAACACTGTATATAAGGCTTGTGCTCCCTGCTCCCCTTGAATAAATGAGAGTGACTGTGAACGCTGTTCTGGTTCTTGCCTCAGTCTTTCTCCCTTTGGCCAAAGATATGGGCAAGGCCCATCTGCGGTGATTCTATATAGATATAAATTAAGTTAATTAAAGCAGTTACATCTAGACTTTTATACACTGGCATTAGCAGCTTGAAAAGAAGATAAGTTTGTCCTTCCATTAAAGCTGCAGTACCTGATATTTTTACTGTTTGAGCAAATATAATCATCACAAGTCATCAGGCAAAAAATTGGCTATACACGGCTCTAAAAGACAAAGAGCTCGGATTGGTCAATATATTCAATCTAAATATTATTTATTTATTTATATCAAAACGCCACCAGAAATAATGTGAAGGAGCGGAAGTTTATATTTATTATGTCAGAATTAACAGCTTATTTACAGTTTTCTAAGTTTACAAGAAGAAATAAAATATTTCAAAATCAGCTGAATAAAATTAATGCCAACTTCTGACCACTGGTTGTTAGTCTGATACTTTGTGTGAGACCATGACACAAGGTTGGGAAGGGGAGCAAAAGCATTTAAACTTTTATTTCAAACTTTTTTTCCCCACAAAATCAGGGTGCAACTTTGATAACTTTGATAATGCAGATTATTATTTGGTATTATAGTGTTGTTAGTGTAACCTGGTTTAATTTTTGTCCCCCTCAATGCATCAGGATGTGCTGTCCACTCTTATGACTGCCATATGTCTGCACTAGTGATGTGTGGGTCAGTGGTCCTGCTTAGGGCTGCATGATTCTGAAAAATAATCTAATTGTGATTTTAATGCCAAATATTATGATTGTGGTTAGATTTGCAATATTTCTTTTAAAACCAAGATTCAGTTCACAAGCACATATCACAAGCACACATCTGGAAGCATTGAAAGAAGATATAAAATATGAACTGTTAAACAAGAATCACATTGCTCTCAGAATATGTTTGGAGAGGTTGATCCTTCAGGGTGCAACTTTGATCATTTTAATAATGCAGATTGTTATTTGGTATAGTATAGTGTTGTTAGTGTAAGCTGGTTTCATTTTTGTCCCCATCAATGCATCAGGATGTGCTGTCCACTCTCTGATACATATCCCTTATAGTAAACACTTCATTTAACAGTGAGAGCAGCTGTCCTGAGCTGTGGTGGTCTGTGTGTGGATGTGGGTGATGTTAGTGTTAGATGAGTAAGAGTGGACCTGAGGTGTTATATCCACACCTTCAGTTGAATGTGAGAAGAATGACCACAAGACACATTAGGTGTAGTTTTACCTGGAAGCACCACACAGGAAACTGAGTCAGACCTACACCTCACAATCACCAACAAACATGTGTTCCTCTCTTATACAGAAGACATACTTTAAATGTAGTAATGTTATCAATTCTCTGTACAGGTTAAGTTATTTCCTA
This sequence comes from Hypseleotris bucephala, assembly GCA_036025885.1. Classification (NCBI taxonomy): domain Eukaryota; kingdom Metazoa; phylum Chordata; class Actinopteri; order Gobiiformes; family Eleotridae; genus Hypseleotris; species Hypseleotris bucephala. The sequence goes on along the minus strand of JAVQKG010403219.1, from coordinate 8,646 downwards.
GCCTGCTGTAGTGTCTAATCTTCAATGTAAAACATCACATGCTGATGGACATTCATCAGTTAGAGCAGGGGTCTGCAACCGCTAGGAACCAAAACATGGATCCTCCCACTGATGGAATCTTTGGCTGTTTCCTAAGATAGAATATTTGTTGGCTATTTGTAGTTCTAAAGCCTTATTAAGTCTCTTTCAAATCTGGTTAAGACTTTGTTTAGACTTAGACTGGTTAAATTCTGGTTTGGAAGTGGTACAGTCCCAGTTTTGACCTTGTTTAGACTTTAAGACCAGATTTAGACATGGTTTGGACATAAAGTCGTCCTGCTTGTTTAATTGTGGTTTACCCTGTGTTAGAGCATGCAATAGCAGCATTTCCTTTGCTTTCTAGAAAGCATTAGGCATGGCAGGCCAGGCTATGTCAAACGTACATGTATGATAAAGTACATTGCATGTGTTTATATTTGGGTCTAACCTTTGTGAGCTGGTTCAGAGGGGGTGTATCTGGGTTGACTTCTGGCTGTAGAAGACTCGTTCTGCTCCTCTCGAAGTCTCCTCTTTTTCTTGGGCTGCATTTCCGCCAAGTCATCTTCCAACCAATCATCCGCCAGATATTCTTCTTCAGGCACGAGCGCAGACTTGCTGTTTGTGGAGACTGCAGGAGTGTTGGACTTCTGTGGCTGGAGGAGAGACTTGGCACTGCCCAGCCCCCGGATTGCGCTGTGGTACTCCTGTCGTGTGAAGACAGATGGAGCAGGGTCCTCTCTGACGCTCTCCTGACCTGAGGTGGGGACGAAGCTCAGATCTTCCATCTCTGCTTCTGTCTGACTGGAGACTAGGGCTGATCCATTATGGAACAAAGAATAATCACTATTATTTTAGTCAGAAATTAAAATCACAATTAATTTAAATTATTATTTATTGGCTAAAGACACATATACAGTATATGCTTGGTATGTATTTTATTTTTACTTTTTTTTTATCAATCAATCTAAACTAAATAATATAAAAAATATAATATTGAAGATAAGCTCAATTTAATAAATTCAAAGTTAGCTGTATGGCACAATTTAAAAATAAGTGTAAGCCTAAATAATTTGTTTTTCTCAATTATTCAGTTTCAGTTGATTGAGAGAGGCAATAATTTAAATTTAAATTCCATTAACTGCAGAGCCCTACAGGAGACAGCTGGAGTTCTGGAGGCAGCTGGAGTTCTGGAGGCTCTGGGTCGGACCGGGCGGAGCGGACTCACTGGAGAGTCTTCATCACTGTCATCTGAACCATTACTGATGGTCTACAGGAGAAACACACAGACAATTATTACAAATACTGATGGTGTACAGGAGACACACACACAGACCCTAATGACAAATACTGATGGAAACACACACTCACTTATCATAAACTAGTGCTGTCAAACACAACAGCAAAGTGTATATCGGTGCAACGCGTCTGCGTCAACTGCTATAACACCGGCAGCGGTTTAAGAGGCCCCGCCCTTAAACCATGACAAATATGGGAAAGGTCTGTTTGACTTTTGTGATTTGTATGGATGTGTGTGAAGAATGCTTACAAGTTTTGTAAATTTCCCTAAAGTGACATTCTTCATTCAGTCCATAGGTGGCGCTATTGAGGCAACTGGCATCTTATTGGTCAGTTGCAGTCAGAGGCATAGGCTAATGCGGTATTTCAAGTGTTATTCAAATTGGGCAAAGTATGTGCAAGTTAGAGGCTGTCAAATATACCTGACTTTCCAATTCCAATCCAATATGGCCGACTTCCTGTTTGTCGCAGGGTGGGGCCATAATAATATTTTATGTTTGACAAAGTAAATGTGTCCAGTTTGAAGAAGATGGGGCATCTCAAACATTTCGAGCTTTTGCTTTCACAATAAGGCATAAGCTTTAATTAATTGATTACTTATTATTCAACGTAGAAGTACCAAAATCAATCAAGTTCAGCATCTTTATTATATCTGTCTGCAAGTTTGAAAGTAATCCGGCATTTTGTTTTTGAGTTGTCACTTTAACGGCTAGGATCTGCGGACGCGGATGCTCTTCGCCGATATAATCAACAATGGAAAACTTCTTTATCTGGACAAGACACGAACATGACATGTATCCTGTCACATATTCAATACAGATTTGAATTATTGGTAAAACTTTACATGGTAATAAAATGGTAATAGCATAGTAATAGTGAGGTAATAAATAGTTAATAACATGGCAATTGTGTGTAATTACAATGAAATTATCCATGTATTTCTTTGATAATTACTTGTCATCTGAACCACTACTTATGGTCTACAGGAGAAACACACACAGACACTAATGACAAATACTGATGGAAACACACACTCACTTATCATAAACTAGTCCCATGCTGTCATACACGACAGGAAAGTGTATATAGGCGAAACGTGTCTGTGTCATGGAATCATGGCTGCAAAATTCACATCTGACTGTTTCTACTCTATTTTGTGGAAACATGAATCATCCCAAGTACCAGGATATACAAAGGAACATGTTTCATTGTATACTCAAAACAACAGTATGCACCTCAGTGGGGATTCGAACCAGAAACCTTCTGATTGGAGGACAAACACTTACCCAGTACACCACTGTCATTTACATAAAAAACATGAAACACATGTCTTTGTATATTCTGGTTCATATTTCCATGTAATTATATAAAAAAAACACTGGGTAATTCCATAGAAATTGAATTGTAATTGCACACAATTACGAGGTTATTAAGTATTTGTTACCACCTTATTACCATGCTATTACCATATTATTACCGTGCCGTAATGTAAAGTTTAACCGATATTGCTATAAGGTAAGCAAAATGCCCCAAACAGAACAATTAGGCTTTACATTGTGTTATTAATTGCATGCTTCGGTTACAATTTACTTTACAGCATGGTAATTATATGGCAATAGTATGGTAATAAAGAAGTAATAAACAGGTAATGACAGTATTTATGGTTTATTATCAGTTTGTTTTTATATAATTTCCCTTATAATTTTAAAAATGTATGCAATGTTTTTAGCCTAATATCATGATAGAAAAATAATATAACAAAGTAATTATGGGCAATATATGGTTAGGGTTAGAATATGGAGTTTTTATTTTTTAGTAATTACATAGAAATTACTTGAAAATTAACCATAATTACAACATTGTTTTATGTTTATCACTCATTTACTACCACACTATTACCACATTATTACTGAGCTGTAAAGTAAAGTGCTACCCATAATCCACACTGGATACTGTTCGTATGCTGGTCAACAGGGGGCAGTATGTGCACATTGATGAGTGGCTGACAGGTCGCTGCAGTGCGTCTATAAGCAATACACTGCAGTATAAGGTCACTACTATGGCTCCTTTGGACTTTTCTGTGCCAAAAATGCCTTACATTTTCTGTTACATAGTCAGTCTGCTGCTAAAGTGCACATTTTAACTCAAGTCAGCTCCACTCTCGGATTAAATCATTACAAAAAGACATGGCCGATATAGTATATTAAAAAAGTGGAAATTCTGCAAATAGATAACTTGGCATGAAAGATAAAAAGCGTATTGGATTGTCTTAAATGAGCTTAGCAAGCTTGTCAGCGTGTAAAGTGGGAATCGATGGATATAATTTGACAATGTTTTATCCGGTTCACTGACGAGATACAATCAACTTGATAGAAGGCCAATTTTGATGGGATGGCTTAATGCTGAAATACATATGGACACTGGTATTCAACTGGAACATTTGAGGAAAAGTGTTAAATAATCACTAAAAGTATTTTTAATGGAAATAAATAGTAAACAAAGCCTGAAATCATGTAGGTTTTACTCACACAGTTTGAAGTATTGGTCAACATGTGAATTTGTGTATAGCCCAGAAAAACAGCACAAACAATATAATAAAAAATTATAAAGAAAAAATGTTTATAAATGGCCCAAGTTTTCATACAATATGTCACCACACTTTATTTTATAGTCTCTTTACTACATTGTATCTTCATTAAGTACAATGTAACACACTGGTAACTGTAATAACATACATTGTAACTAACCTTAACCTTAACCATTATGTCTGTACAATGCAGTTACAGTTTGTTACACAGCGTATTACATTGTACTTAATGAGGTAGATACAATGTAGGGATATAAGTGTGACCAAAACTGCTGATTTTCTGTTTAGCAGCATATTGGGATGAGCTATTTCCAATACTCACTCACTTTTAATGAATTTTGACATAAAACACGCAAGCTAATTTGAATATCTTACAGTTGGCTTTTTAGTGTCCGACTAAATGAATGGGCTTACGTTGGTTGACATATGTAGAGCTGTTTAACCTTGGTGAATTACGACTATCCCCCATTCCTGAACAGATGCCTAGCTTTTGTTCTACGTTCCATTACGGTAGGCCCGAGAGTGCTTTGATAAGCCTTGTAAAACCATCCAACGTGATTTGATTGTTACTACGAAATATGAACAGTAGTGACAGACCACACCAGCAAATCATTTAATGCACCACGCTGGCTTCTGATTGGCTGGAGACTCTGAGGATGCTGACTGTCGACATCCTATTAAATTTGACCTCGGTGGGACAATGACAGATGATCAGTTATGCCTGGATGCCGTCTTGATTATGTCTTATGTCTAAAGAGGTCAGGTATGTATGTGTCTTGCTGGGATATTGGGTGGTGATTGTTGGTAAAATAAGAGATACAAACTGGATGCAAGTAAAACCGTGTAATGCAAATACTTTAAATGGAAAGAAATCATTCAAAGACATGCCAATTTAAAGCAGAAGTATTGAGCATTTGTTAAGCCCAGAAATTATGCATTCATTTTTTCTTAAAAAAAAAAAAGATAGGCTTGTCTTTTTTTATGATATAATATACATATTATCTTTTATTTTTTATTTTGTCTAAGTCCCGTCCCCATTCCATAGACTATGATTAGCTTTCTGGAAAGTAGAGCTAAAGTAGTTACATGTTATTACAGTTTGTTTACACAGTGTATTTCATTGTACTTATGAGGTAGATACAATGTATCTAAGGGACAATGTAAAATAAAGTGTGACCAAATATTTAGACCACTGGCTACTTTTCTTAATAACATCCAACCAATGAAGCCTTGAAATGACTACTGTAAAAACGCTTCACTTTCTTTCATCTATGTGTAGTTTTGGAGATTTTTACTTTACACATCTACATTACACATTTACATCTTGAGGTATACTGTTAAAATGTACTGTGTCACCATGTCCATTTGTGGCCCTCTTATTATGTGCCTCTCACTTCAGCTAAGGGTCGGTCATCTGGGACAATGTTAGGCAGAACACTAGGCCTGCTGCTGACCACAATCATATTAGGCAGCACTTCACTAAATAAAGGAAAAGGGCTCTTCTCATCAAAGCCACACGGACGCTAAGTGGGCCCTGGAGCCACTGTGGGCCCCAACCAAGAGGTATGTGTGTTGTGTGATGGAAGGTGTGTGCCTGTATCACTGTAAAAACAATGCACCACAGATATTTGGATCACATTTTGTTAAATAGTTACTTATTCCAAATGTGTCAACGGGGTAGGCTAAAGGATTAAAAAAATGTACAAAATTGTTTAGTAACTCTTTATTTTACATGATCCCTTAACTACATTGTATCTACCCCATTAAGTACAATGTAATACACTGTGTAACAAACTGTAATAACATTTAATTACATTGTATGTACAATTTAGTTTCATGTTTCCAGTTTGTTACACAGTGTATTACATTGTACTTAATGAGGTATAATGTATTGGCACAAATTAGATAAATAGAAAACGTTGGGACTGCAGTGGATTGTAGTGTGGAGAGAGAATGAATAATAATACAGCCACAATTTACTATGCATGACTAAGCTAATTTAAGTAGGCCTATATGAATAAAGCAAATGAATCCATAGTAAAAAATAGTGGTTAGATTTTACAGTGTACATACAGAGAGAAAGAGAAATATTGGCTCCACAAACATAATCTATTCTTTCCTGTAATCATATCTTAACATTATATCCAAGTTTTATAAGCGATTTATGTAGAAGCCCTCCATATATTGCATACCTAGACAAACTCCCTGTCTATTAATAAACGCTTCATCGGATTCTGAGCTGCTTGTCCTTGTAGGCCTTGGGATTGCTGTCCAAAGCGGTTTTTGACTACAGGGAGTTTGTGCATGAGGGAAATTTGAGCTGGTTATAAAGAGTGAGAGATGGACAGGAAGTTTTGGATGCTCCACACATTCCCATGCTGTTTATTAGAATGTGGCTTTAGGGGGACCGGGCCATGCTGCTATTCTCGGACAGCGCTAAGGTCAGTGCACCGACAGCCAAAAAGACCTTTACAAAGCTGGGCTGTGACTAGACAACAGTGTTTTTTGTTATTGTGGGCACACTTTATACTTTACAGCACAGTACATATATATTAATAGTGTGGTGATGAACAAGTAATAAACAGATGATGACATTAATTGTGGTTAGATATCAAGTTGTTTTTATGTGATTACCCGTCTGTGTGTGTGTATGTACAGTATGTATGTATTTATTTTTTCAAGTAAAACCTTTTGTGGTCAATATTTGCTCAACCTCTGACATAGACTTAATTTTGAAATTCAGAAAAGGAAAGAGAAAACTGCAATATTCAGGTTAATGACAACATGCACCAGTGGGATGTGAGTTGACAGGAGTTAAAGTATTTTGGTATTTGTGGATAAGGGTTTACCCTTTACAAACAATAACTGGAAAAACAATTAGAAGGTGAAATAATGTGGTTGAATTGCGGTGGTAATCCCCGGAGATGCATTTGTCTTTTGCTTGGCTCCATTAGTGGAAAGGTCAGCCATGAGAGTCTGCCTTTGGTAGAGGTGCAGGGAGATTTAAAGCTGGGCAGGCAATATTAGGAAACAATTTGGCTTTCTTGTACACCAATGTGGTCTGACAAAGAGCAAACTTCACACATTTCGTTTATTTTGATTTTGGAAGTATGAAATACAACTGCATGTTGGAAAAACTGTTAACAAGCATTGTTAGATGTAGAGCATGTTTACCAAATGTTTTGTTCCACTAATACTTACAATAAAGAGTCAATGAACAAACAAATGCATTGTTAGATACAGCAAAGGCTACCTCTGACCTACATGTTTGTAGACCTTATTGGCATTTCTGGTCATCTTTGGTGATCAACATGGGCCCCAGGCATAAAACCCCCAGCAATGTGTTTATCCACATAAATACTGTCTTGATTGCCCTACCTAATGTGATTGGGTCCATTGTGTGTGTCGGTTAGCAACTTTATGCAAAAACTACTGCACGGATTTGGACCTTCAGGGAAGGTTCTTTCTCTGTTGCCACTGAGTGCCCGAGATCAATCCCACTTTCACCTCACTGACACTGACCCCCTGCTGAGTAGAGTACAAATATGTACACTACAAGGCACTAGCAGAGTGCAGACCTCCACCAAGGCAGCTCAAAATAGAAAAAGTCAGTATTTCCTGCATTGTAAATGTTGTTTTACCAATACAGATAACAAACACAAAGAGACAAAACATAACTACTGTTTGATTGAATCTGCTGGAGTTTTCAGTCATTCTTTTTAAATGACTCTTTTGCATTAGGAGATTCCAAAAAAAAAACAGTTATGCATGTAAAGGGGAAATTAGCTGTCCTGGCGGAGGTCTCTGATTGCTATTTAGTTTGGTATATTATTTCTCTCTTGGAGCACAAGAATACTAACGTAATATTTCTATAACATGTTTACTGTACACACAACCAGATCTATGTTTAGGTCATGTACTTAGAGAAAATTAAACAAAACATCAGTGACATGTAAATGTCCATTTTTTCAGCATATGTAGATAGACTGATGATGTCAGGTGTAAAATGACACAGCAGGTGCCTTGTTTCCAGACTGGTGGTGTCCCAGCCACAGCCTATAGTGAGTGAGCTTGTGTTAGCGGATGTCTGCTGTGTGACAGTGATGAACAGACCGCTGCCTGCTGTTTTTCTACAGTCCCAGAACATCCGTGTGTCTCCTGCCCTCGGGGAGATGCCATGCACTAAGGGTGAACAAAAACACTATAAATATCCAGGTATAGGTTGAGCAATGACTCTGGGTACATGCAATTATTGTGTGTTTATAAGGTACCCATGGAAATGACAAAAAGGTTGCTGTGTTTCCTATGACTTGTCAGTGTTGTTATGCTCCTAAGAGAATATTGCTGTAGAATGGAATAGACGTTTTATTCTTCAAACATGTTTCGGTAAAAAGTGATGGCAGAGCACCGGGAGTGGATGAGATCCGCCCTGAGTACCTCAAGTCTCTGGATGTTGTGGGGCTGTCTTGGTTGACACGCCTTTGCAACGTCGCGTGGCGGTCGGGGACAGTACCTCTGGAGTGGCAGACCGGGGTGGTGGTTCCTCTTTTTAAGAAGGAGGACCGGAGAGTGTGTTCCAACTACAGGGGGATCACACTCCTCAGCCTCCCCGGGAAGGTCTAATCCAGGGTACTGAAGAGGAGAATCCGGCCGATAGTCGAACCTCGGATTCAGGAGGAACAATGCGGTTTTCGTCCCGGCCGTGGAACACTGGACCAGCTCTATACCCTCCACAGGATACTTGA
>JAVQKG010403164.1:0-15009 GCA_036025885.1 Hypseleotris bucephala | reverse complement strand
TATTATTATTATTATTATTATTATTGTTTTATCTTTTGGTCTTTAAGTCGAATGTATTTTATTTTGTACATTTGTACTTGCCACAAAATGAGATGGTTTGACGTGTATATTCTTTTGTTTGAGACCTTAACACTGAATGTTGCAAAACTCCTTCCATTTCATTCCTTAGTCTCACCTTATGGACATTGTGCTATAGCCTACACCTTACACACACTGGATTTAAAAAAGGACTTGGGTCAGTAGTGTCTTTATGGCTTTAAATTAGAAACATGTGCTACTAATTACCCAACTGTAGCTAAAGTCACATCATGTAGTTTAATGCCTCAGCAGCAAATGCAATGAGATCACACTTGTCCTTGTGACTGGGTCTATAAGACCCTCTCTCTCTCACACGTGGACAGTGTGGTGAAAGTTGTGTTGACGTCTCCTAAAACAGACACACTTCACTTGTTAGTTGTGCAGCTTCAAAATGCCACACGTTGCCACTCATCCATCCTTTTTACATTGTACGTCCCCTCCCACTCCGCACATTCCTGCCGCTTCCTGTTGAACACTGCGCACGCTACCCTCCCAAGATTAATTGATCATCAATTTAGCTCTAATTTGGACCAAGTCAGCTGGTAAATGGGCCAGTTTTCCCTGATTGTTAGTGAAATGTGCGCAAGTACATTGATATATTTTGATTATTTATCAATTACAGCCAAATGAACTAAATCTATTGAATAAATTCAAGCCTGATTGCTATAATAGAGTTTGAAAATATGGCTATTGGTAATGATTCCGGCTAATAGTCTTTTCCGGCCGTGGTTGCCGGCTTGTCGGAATGACAACACAAAAGTCATTTTTCACAGGATCAGATGAGTGAGTAGGGGCCGATCTTTCATTAATCAGTCGCATTACGGAATTGATACGGCATAATATACGCAACGCTTTACTCACTAAACTCAGAGACGCTTTGTCATCTTTTACGTCAATTAACAGTGATCCCGTTGTGTTCCATCACGGCGCGTTGTAATGGTGAGCATATGCTAAGGTAAAGCCGCGTGTCTGTCCCACCTCCTGTGTTTAGGCTCGTGATAAAACGGGCCTCGCTCTTAATTTGCGCTCCTCCTCGGCTGCGCGGGCTGCTGCGGCGCGCTTATGGGAAGGGTGGAGCGGCCGCTTTTAAATGAACCTGCCACCGTGTTTTCCCAGAGTAAATGGAAAAGCAGCTCGCTGGAAAATAGGTGAGAGAACAATTGGAATTAGGTTCGGGGGCTTTCACACACGATAACAGGGGATAACTATGAGCTACGGGCCTATTTCCACACACACAAATTAGAGCTGTCATCTCCTCACAGCCTATTAACCAACTGTGATCCGCGCGTTTTATTTAGCAGCGTGCAGCCGTGGGACACTATTTCTGCTCACCCTTGTTACAGTACAATACAAAGTGACAAAACTGCAAGGCCTAGAAATGCTGCGAAATCTAAATGAAATAAAGGAGCCAGAAACCAAAACCCACAACACCAAAATAATGCACATTTCAATAGTAACATGCTGTGTATGGTGCTTTCCAAAGAACTCAGATGCATTTTAACTGTGCACAAAATATGGAAACTCTTACTTTAATTTTACTTTCAATCCAAACTTTCTCAAGACGACTAAAAGGGTACAGATAAGGAGCAGTAGTTTTAATCTTTCGTTTTTAAGTTATTTTTCTTATAGCTAGTTTTTTTGCAATATAAAAATAAAATAATAGCATGCATGGAAAGAGTCAATTCACAATGTAGCATATGTTTGAATTTATTTTTACGCTGCCCGTTTGAAAGAAAGATTCAGATTATTTTGTGATAGTGGCTTTACTTTTGTAGCGTTAGACCACAATTAACAATGCCCTTTCTCTAGGGGAAGAATTACACAATAGGACGACTGTAATATCAGCCTTCCTCTTTGATCAATGGCTGGAGCCCTTCGGTAGCAATCTGGAAGCACCTTGATGATGAGCATTTAAACCGGGCAGGTAGGAGCCAACTCAGAGGCCAAGTGCGCGTGAATTAACCCAGTCCACATCTAATATGCTCATGTCAGCTCTGGTTAGTGCGCGCTCGCCAGGCCTGTATTGGCAGAGGTGCAGCTTCGTCTGCCTAATACACGGGCAGCTATCTATAATCGATGGCTACTTTTAATTGGACAGGTTGTCTGTTGGTAAGTTGTGGAGAATGGCCAGGGGAACTCCATTTTGCGCTTGTTCACGGGAATAAAGAGCAAGTTTAGTTTATCAGTAGCCGATGTGTTTGCCACTATATGGGGCATTTGAAGCCATGGTTTGTACAATATCAATGAATTGGTCAGTTCAAATGTCAAGATATTGCAGAATAATGTGTTGAACATTCTGCTGTCTTGCTTGTAAGCCTGATTTAAATTGTAAAACACTGAAGGGGAATAGGTGAAGCATGGATCAACTCCGGGTAGTGACAGTTGATTTGGAATAAAGCAGAGGCACCGTGTCCCCTTCCTGGGTTGATGTGATTGCTCCTTCTGATAGTCTCCTATTGTCGGTTTGATGCGCGCAGTAGGCTTAACCCGAGACATGACCACGGTGGATACTGCTTTTGGCGCAGCCGCTAATTGATATTGAGCGAGCTGGTGGTGAGAAGCGCGAGGGGCCACTGCTGGCTAATCTATGCTTTAATCAGCGCGTGTAATGAGAGTGGCGGCACGCGCACGAAAAGAGACTTACAAGCAACGTCTGTCAGCCTCTGCGGGAAAATATTGCCTCTAATTGTCGCCATTAAAGAGAAGTAGGAGATGGCGCTTTTTAGAGACGGCTGTGAGCTAATGGCGCTGTCTTTAAGCACCACTCTGAGGGTTTACGGCACTGTCCATGGTGCTAGCACGGGTCCGACCTTTAGCGCATGTCACGCAAGTCCGGATTTATTTTGGCCAACTCCAGCTATGGTAAAGTATGTCCATCAGTGCGTGAGCAATCTAGGGAACATTAATTTGTATTTCATAATTAGTAACACTTTAACTGAAGGAGAAAATAGACCTATAAATCACCAAGTAGGCTACTCCATAAGACATAAAGCCTCAGTACCTGTGGGTGTGAGTGAGGTGAGCTGATGTCTGATAAACAGATATACTCAGGTGCAGCAGGGACGTGTGAGACAGTGGGTGTGGGTTGAAACAGACACAGAGACACTCCTGTGTCCCACGGTTGGACCCACTTCCGGTCCCTCTGGATCTGGATGTGTCCTTTCATCAATCACAGCTGCTGGACGCACAACAGTGATATTTGAGTCCATAAATAACCGCGCTCATGTGTAAGCACGTCTCAAACACCACAGGTTTGGCCATGGATCTGAAGAGGGATCCCAGCGACACACAAGCAACCATTTGTAGAAAATGAATGATCTCATAAAACACCAAAAGAAATCACTGCGCTGATCAAAGTATCAGTCCTATTTCTAACAGTTGGGCCTTTTTCATAAGCACACTGACTGACTTGAGATGTAAAGTTAGGCCCTTACACAATATATAAATAGATAAATGTAAAGTTGTGATAATAAGTGAAAAAAGAAAATTATTTGTACAAATTAGTGTTAAACCGCTAGATCAGTCAATCAGGCAATATTTTGTTTGGAGTTTCATGCATATGCTCAGTTGAAGGCTAATAAGGCACTGGGACATCAGGCATACAGCCGACATGAAAACTGTCCTGATTTGGAAGAAATGTTTATGTTACATTAACTGGCTATTTAGAACCTGGTCTATTTCACCTATAGGCCTATACAAATCCCCTTGCCACAAAGCACATTCTTGACCATTTGTATCCGTCCGACTAAAGCAATGGAGATATCAGGAGGCTTTGTGATAAATGTGCGTAGTTCCGCTCCGCCGGCGCACTGCCTGTTTACACACAGAAGCTCCAAACAGCACTGAGACTTTATGGGCCGTGCGGGTGCGTGCATGCAAGTGTGTGTGGATATGCGTGCGTGCTGCTGCACGAGAGCAGGTCCACAGACAGTCCGCTGACCTTGAAGGGTCACGAGGATGTGGACACTGACTCAGGATGTATGTGGAAGGCACGTGCAGAGGCAGCTCCCATTCAGAGCTTCCCTCTAGACTGCCTTCTGAAAATGCATATTATGGCCCATATCAGCAGAACGGCACTTATTTCCTGCGCAAATAAAGTGCCTTTGAAGGGGATTAGAGAAATATGTATGAATTTCAGCTTGATTTATTTGATCATTCCACATTACAAAGCTGCGTAATGCTCAAATGCGATAACAAGTTTTCAGTTCCCTTCATTATGTAGCAGAAATTAGACCTCGTGGGGCACGGTGCTTCCTCGGCTGAAATGTAATTTGTGGGGAGAATTTGTTGTATCTGTCACAAATATTCCCAATTAGCTGCGTAATTATTTGAAGGTTTCTGCAATTACGGCTTAAAGCGGCAAATTTGAAGCAGTGGCTTCCTCTAATTGCTCCAGATTTGATATTTTGCATATTTGCATAATGGGAAAATTGGTAAGAAATTGTGTTCACTCATTTGTGAAAAATTCTATGAATTTTATGAATGTGAAGCCGACCTCTTACGCTGGATGACTTTCCCTGAGCGCGGAGGCACTTCTCTCTAAGCGCAGCTTATGCACTTGGGAGCCATAGGAAAAATATGGTGTTGATGGGGAACTTTATGCATTTTAAATATAAATATATTAATAATATTTTACAGTACTGTTTACAGTTCAAGATCAGGTTATAAAAGGTCTTAACCTTACATATCCATTCACAGATTTATGCTTGTGCTTATCTTGTTCATTTTGTGCCACTTAGCAAACAATATATGGCTGGATAGGTTCTATCAAGAAGCTTTTGATTTTGTTATTAGATTTATATTAGATCCTTCAGAGATTGGCGAGTGAGACTTAATTATGCATTATCACAGTGTCCTGATTGATATTGAAAAAAGTAAGTGTTCTATGTAATTGGTAATAAAGAAGGTAATTTTACAAATTTGTCCGATTAGTGATGATATGACACCCAGTGGCAAATGACATTAACCCTATTCACCACTTTTACAGGAGTAAAATTAAAGCACAGCCTATATCAAATATACACAAATATGAAACATAATAGTAGTGAAGCTGTGTGGGCTGAGCCTTAGAGGGTGTGGTTAAAGAGTTGTTCCTGATCTTGTGTTAAACGGATGTCCGCGGAGGGCACTATTTCAGATGGCAGTAAAAGAGGCTAAGAGCACTGATGAATATCCTGGAGATAGATGTGTTAAGTGACCTTGGTACATTACACTCTCCTTCAAGCCACAGCAATGAAGATTAGTAAGGTCTGAGCTCACCTCTTCAAGAATGCTTAGTATATGTTTGAACATGTGTTTAGGCTTTACTATTTAGCTCCCACTTCACACAACTCATATGCACATTTGCAAATCATTTTAGAATGAATATTTTTACTGAAGAAGAGAAAAAAAAACACACACACAGTTCTACATAGCAGCAACAAAGACAAAAATTAGATCATTGTAAATTTCACCATAATTTGTAAAAACAACCACAATACACCACCAAATAAATGCAGCTTAAGTATGACCTTGTGAAACACTATCCAAATCATTTCAACACTAAAGTCAGCTCAAACATGAATACATTATAGTTACTGAAGAATGAAAGCAAGCACAAAACAAACACTATTTATGGATATCTCACAAAACCTTCCCCATTATCACAGGCAGCACATAAAGTAGGCTGCATAATAATTTGACTATTTCATGGGATATTAGAGCATAATGAGCACAGTCCACCCCTCTACAGCCCATAGCCCTGTACTCTTCGGCCCCTGGGCAGAGCTCTGTCGGTCTAATTTATAGGTGAAAATGAAAGGCAAGCTTAATGTAATGGTCTCACAGCCATGAACCATTATCTGCACCAGTATCATCTGAGGAGTGGAGCTGGAGCAAATTAATAGAGAGGAAAGCACTGTCTGCAAAGCATAAACCAGCAGCTTTACTGTAATGTTGTGATGAAATGTAAACTTGTGTTGGTCATCATGCTTAAACCCTTTAGTCCATTTCAATCCTAATGGCAAGCTGAGCTGCGGTATAATCTGCTTGTTTTGGAGTTATTTACTATTACTTTTTTCTATCAAATGTTGTCTTTATATTTTAATTAAAGCTACAGTACCTGATTTATTTGTCCTTGCATTTGAACAAAAATAAATAAATAAAGACTAAGTCAATTCACAGCATAACAGAAGTCATCTAAGAAAAAATTTGACTTTGAGACCATGGGCTGTATTATAAGAGTTTTTGTTTTTGAATGAGGGAAGGATCTAACCATCACACACTTCCACAGGGCAGGAGCAAGATTGGTTGGAACCAAAGGATTGGAACATTGTTTATTTATCAAGAACTAGATCTGTCAGGAATAATGTGAGGGAGATGATGTTTTATTTCAAAATACACAGCTTATTACCAACTTTTTTTTTTTAATTCAAAGAAAAAACAAAACAAATCCAGACGGCTACATGCTATTTTTATATTTCCTGGTTTGTGTAAGACCATGGCTGAGGGTTGAGAAAGAGAGGAAGAGGAAAGGGCAGCGCATAATTCAAACGTTAAAACTTAGACTTTTTTGTTTGTTTTTTTCCTGCACAAATCTAGTAGTGCAGCTTTAATTCACAAATTGTATTTCTCCAAAAAAAACATAAAAAGTGCTTCTATTAAACAAATACTTGAACCTAATTACAGCTCAGAACTCTAGTTTTATATAGATGGTTTATCATAGGGTTGACAAATACCAAATGTGTTTAAAATGTGTGTAAAATCTTATAGTTTTGAAAGATGCTAAACAATCTTCAGTAAAGTTCAGTATTAACAAAAACATTTTACATTAGGCACTTTTGTTTTGTGGCAGTTGTTTGAAGGCACTTGCAGAGGAGGGGAGTGGTCAGGGGAGAGACACATCAGCGCGAGGATCAGGACACGGTCATTTTTATTTTACAGGAAAAAGAACAACACCAGGAGCCATGAATGACTGTGCATCTACAAGCCTGAACAAATACAATCTCACACACACATAAACAGGGCAGAACAGCAGAGGCAGCACCACTGAAACCAGCCTATTCTCCTCTTTGAGATAATGTGAATAAAATACCTCGGTGGATGAGTGCAGATGTGTTTGATACAAATAGTCATTTTCCTATTTGCTGCCTCATTGGGCATGATGAATGATGGAAGTCAGAGAGGCGCTGTGATAAATGGCAGCACCTTGGCTCTACTGCATGGCCTATTGATTCTCCTTCTTTATTACCCCACGGCCCAGCTGGCTGCTCTACCCCCTCCACACACACGCATACACACACATACACACATACATGAAGCCACAGCTCTCTATGGGAAACACACTAAATACATGCAGCAGTCATGTGATCCCAGGATGCACTAGACATGCAACAAATGAACAATCAGATATAGAGATAGGAAGAAAAGTGAAGGAAAAACTAATTATGTGGATATTTTATCAACACTATAACATTATAGTGTGTAATGTGCATTTAGATAGCAATACTCAGAGCCAAAAGGTGAATTTGACATATACAAGTCAATCCTAAACTGTCAAAGTTAACAGTTTATAAGGGCTTGTCCAGTTTGAGCAATATACCATCCATCACAGACAAAGAAAATCAGTGAAAAGTGAAAAGGTTGTGCAGGAGTAGAAGTTTGTTTGGTGCAACTGGACATAAATATAATAAATACATAAAAATATATATATATATAATTAAAAAAATAGGATTACAAAATATACATGGAGGAAATTATATGTCAACGACATGGTCATCTCCAGAGCTAACCATTATGATCATAATATAATTTTGTGTGCAGAAAGTATTTAGTATGATAGTATTGCAAAATATATCTCCCTTAATCAGTGCCAAAGAATGGTAAAAATTGCTGCCCTCCTAAGTTGCAAATTTAGGTTTAACCTTTTAAATATATCTATTTCTCGGCAACACTTTTAAATATTAAGTAGTTAATAAAGCATTAAAAAACATGTAGATAACAATAATATCATGAAAAAAGAAGCTTAATTAATACAGTTGTTTACAAATCTGCACTGATTCACAGGAGATGAGATCTGAACAGTATTTATCATCAGAATATAGAAGTAATGCTTTTTTTAATGATAAATTAACTGCTTAATAATGCTTATGTGTCTTTTTTATAAGGTGTATATTTTGATATCCACACTACACATACAAAGGCCCTAACTGACTGAACTAAAGCATCTCCCTGTCACCGGGACATGGGAGCAGATCTGACATGCTCATTGTGTTGGAGACGGGCTCAGCGGCGGGGCTACTTCCTGTTGGACAGCAGGATGTCACTGGGTCAGACACACACACACAACACACACAACACACTAACATACACTCCACTGTCAAAGCAATGTCTCTATCATCACTGTCACTGCCTCCACTGGAACAAAGTAACAGAGAGATCAAAATGAGGCTGACCCCGCAAGCTTCAATTTACCTGCTGCATCTCCTTGACCTTGAACAGAGCAGATAATAAGTCAGGGTCTCGCCGGTGATGAATGGTCTGTGTGCATGTGTGTGTATAGGGGTGTGAGTGAGTGTGTGAATGTAAGGCAGACAAAACAAATGGTAACAATGAGCTGGTCAAAACACATACAGTATAAAGGCATGTGAAGAACTTATTTGTTGCAAAAATCAGTTAGAATTGATCAAAAGATACAAAGACAGAGAATTGAAGATAATTGAGATCGTCAGGAATAGGAACGATTATGCAATGTCATTTGATGCTTTTGGAAAGAAAAGATTTCCATTCCACATAATCCAAATAATGTGTTTTTTTTTTGCAGCTTTTGTTTGATCTCTTGCTTCTCTTTTTAAGGCCCTCTTTTCCCCTGTTGGTCCCTCCCACTTCATTACTACATCAAACAGTGAGCTGTTGCAAGGTGAGATTTCTTTACCTGTCTACTTAGAAAGAAAGTGTTTTCCTGTCTAATCGTTTTGTTATTGCTTGCTCATATCTGATACATACATACAGATAAAAATGGATAAAAATGTATAAATAATGATAAAACAATGCAGAAAAGTAGATTAACATATACTTTACTACAATGCATCTATTCTTCTGAAAAATGCCCATAATATTTAGTTACTTTTCCCTTTACAAAAGAATAGTTTTGGGATAATCGCACTCTACATTCAAGAAATACAAAACAAATCCATGCAAATGCCCTCATATAGCAACAAATACATAGAAGCTGTTAAAGTTTCAGGAATGTGTGCAATATGTTGTCTTTTGTCCGAATGGTCTCTTTCTCTTTTTCCCTATCTGCTACCTGTCCTCAAAGTGTAGGGACCTCCAATACAAATGCTGGATGATTCACTTAATTACAAATGAAAACGCAGACTCTGTAAAAATATTGATTGCGATTATTTTTATTAGAAATATTGAATTATAAACTGGATGTGAGTGTGGTCTCTCTCTCTCTCTCTCTGGCTGCCATTCCCGCTCCCTGCTTTAAAAGTCCATTTGGACCTCTGCCTACAATCACCTTCCCGCCGTCACTGTGGCAACAGAGCCAGGCCTAATTAGTATGCATTATCAATTAACAAACTTAATAGCCGGCAGATTGATTAGATCCTCAGTTATAGGGGCAGAACTCAGGCGAAACATGGAATGAAAAATAATCAGATAGACACACACAGCAGCGGGCTAACCTTCTCCTCCTCCTCGCTCGTGTAATTACTGTACGCATATGGTGCAGAGGAGATCAGCTTCTGAATAAACCTGCAGCTTATAATGAGTCAGGCCGCCATGGCTAGTTTAGTCCTGATTGTGCTCCAGCCTAATGAATGACACACAAATACAGTATAGAGACATGAGAATGTATAGAAATGTACAGGACGCATCTCACACTGTCTACACACTGTGAATGTAATCAGGCGTAAGCTTTACCCTCCTATCAGTCTAATGGAGGTTAATGAATGATTAGGTCTAATAATTTTAGAGTGGAGCTCCTGCTTAACCACACCATGCATCAAATCCTCAACACTCACTGAGCAATGGCAGCACACACACAATACAGAAACTAAAAATAAACTACATTTAAATGGAAGGGTAAATATTTGTACAGCATCCCCAAGAATTTAAGTAAAACATTAATAGAAATCTATTCTAGATGTATTTCAATTACAAATAATTATACAGTCATTATATTAAGTAAAATGTATAAACCATGATCTAGTCCAAAATGGTTCTGTTAAACTTTGTTGCGATCATTGATGCAAGAAGAACTAACATTTGTTCTATATTCTGTTTTTGACAACAATACTGTATTTGTGCTAGAAATAAACCTTTTTTGGTGGTATTCTTCTGAAGGAAAAATGACATTGAAACACTGCGCCAGTTTCCATGATAACAAATAGATCATATAATTTTCTTGGTAAATGCAATACACAGATAAACAAATGATCTGTACACGTTAGTATTGAATCTGTGAGACTGCTGTTTTGACTTTTTTTAAATTCAGAGCCAGAGCCAGGATCATGATAGAGGCAGTGACCTACCACGTCAGTGAAAGGCCAGTCCATAGACATTAAAATGCAAACGTGCACATATTTCAAAGTGTTAAATTTTATGAAGCATTTAAAGCTCCTTCCCTCCAGTAGTAAATCCTAATGGTCTTATTTCCTATTCATAATACTCACACTCACCACCTCTGAGCGGTCACATTAAAAATGTTTGCATCTCCACCAACTTAGAGGGTGAAATTAAAGTCAGTTTGGCCTGAGGACACACATATTTACACTTAATGACACACACACATAGACACACAGGCGTGACTTTAGTGCAGATGTGGGCCCGTCTCCTCTGCTGCATTGTGGCCCACTTTGCAGCCATCTCCCTCTGATGTATAACTCGTTGTCCAAAGCTTAATGTTGATTTATTATCCATCCATAAATTAGAAAAATATGTTTGAGAATTCGGCGGCACAGCCAGGCTCGGGCGGCGCCTGGGGATTGGCTGACATGTCAGAGGCTCGCCAGGCAGCCTTTTGTTTCTCTGCACCAGCAGGCCTTTAATGAGAGCTGATGCTTTAAGGTAAATGTGTTAGGACAGACGGCAACAACAGCCACAAAAACAGCCCGCTACATGAAGAGATGGAGGGGCGCTCTGAAACACTAATCTCAACCACTTTACACACCACTGCATGTGCACTTAGACATTTACGCTGCATTATTTCAACCATATCTGCTGCTCTATTGCCAACAATCTTTAAACTCTCACAGCCTAATCTTCAAGGTGGAAGATTAAACAGGTTTACAAAACAACTTTAGACTGTGGCATAATAAAGAACTTAAACACTGCTTTGTTTTAAAAAAATACAAAATCAAGTACATTCCTTTGCTTTCCCTTTTTGTAAGATGTCACTCTACGTTTGAAAATACAAAATTACAGTTGTATGTATCTGAATACTTATACAATTTATTATTTATTGTAAAAATATTACCATAATGATATTAAATACTTTTATGCTAGCTTAGTTTACATGTGACAGATTAACTGTCTTTATGTCTTTTTATAGCAAGTTCATTCAGCTTTGGTCCAGTTTACAATTGATCTTGCTATACAAAAATAGTTACAGTAACAACTAGAAAGCAGTTTCCCAAAAACATTACCTCTTTGGCCGAGGTAATAACAGTAAAAGGTTTAATTTGTCAGAATAAATGCAAGTGAAACACCACTATGAGCTCATCTGACCCAGATGTTTGTTTGTTTGGTGGTAGAGGAAACCAGAGCTCCTGGAAGAAACTTACACAGACACAGGGAGAACATGTAAACTCCACACAGATAGACCACATCAAGTGCAGGAATCAACCCCTTGACTTTTGTTGCTGTCAGCCAAGAGTGCCAACTGCAGAGCCATGAAGTGATTAAAATATATGTTTAGACTCACAGCAAACATTTAGCACACACATGTAATATTGCACTGATTGCTAAACATGAAACAGCTTTAGCAGTTATTCAAAGACTCGTGGCTTTTATTTGAGTGAAATTCCTCTCTAGAGTCAGTTCATCAGATTAGCTCCAGTTTGGCGGGTGTGTGTTAGCGAGCCTCTTTTTCTCTTCTGCTGCCATTATCGAATAAGGCTGATTATTACTGGTGGCGATTCTCCAGCCGGTCTGTGCTGGCTCCAATGCTGACATACATACTAATTTCTAATAAGCCCTAGGCATCTCTGGGGGCGGCATGTTGCAGCACAAAGCAGAGTGTGCCGCAGACCAATCAGCATTACTTAGTGAGGCTGGTATTAATCACACAAGTATTCACAGGTCAGGCATAGACTCAGTGACATTAAAAACTCCACTGTCCCATGTTTAGTTATGGAACAATATATACCAACCTATTATTGCTTATATTGCATATGAATTTCCACATATCACGATACCTAAAAATAATTAACTTTGTGTCCCTTGTTTCTTTGGTCAATCTAAATATTCTTCAATGAATTAATCAAATGGAAGGTTGTCTGCAAGTGTCTTTATGTCAGCCCTGTGATTAACTAGACTTTTTTCTAAGATATACTCCGCCTAAGGCGCATAGTTGCTGGGATAGGTTCACATACAGAACAAAAAGTGAAAAAAGATGAATGACTAACTAAGCTAAAAAATATATATATATTTGATTGCAAAGACAACATAGAGACTGTTGGACCACAGCTAGAAGATATTATATTTCTTTACTACACAAACACACAATGATAAAATTATATTGTGAAATTATCATATTGCCAGACTTTCCTGAACTAAACTGTACATGAGCCCTTACACTGTCCCATTGTTGTCTTCAGTTCAGTGTCATGTCATCGCTAAGGCTGTTAGCTGCAGCTCCACTCTTTATGTTACAGATGTTCCAGTAATCAAAGCAGCAGCGTGTGAAGGGCTTCAACCAAAACTCCAAACACAACCTGCGTCCTGTCGCCAAAGGTCACTGTAGATACTTTATATAATGGAGTGGCACATAATAGTCACTGTGAAAAAGATGCACACATGTAGATCTACATTCTAAATTATTGTCATGTCATCTCACATAACTGTATCTGACATATGGTGCAACATTGTAGGGTAAATTCATTTCTTTTTTGGTTGTTTATTAAGTTTAGAACACTAATACTACTAATAATAATTATATCAAATGATGAGAGTGAATGAAAGTGATGAAAGTGTCTTGCCCAAGGATACAAAAACAGAACATAGTGTAATATAAACATGTAACCAAGCCAACAACTTTCTGACAAATTCCTACAACATAAAACAAACATTTTAAACAGGCTACTTTGACTGAGCTTTGTATTATTATCATTTACATTCTGCAATGCAACGCAACACAATTAAAAAAAGACCACAATTGCAGAAGTATAGAGAAAGCTGCGCAACAACCTGTATATTTTCTATTTGCAGTAATCGATTTGGTGTGACCAGTCAGAACAGAGAATTTTCAATGGGAATATTTACTTAAATGTTGGCCTTTTATTTTTGTACGTGACATTCTGAAGCCAAAGTGAACAACAAAGTCATTGAAAAGTTAAGAGTTAAACGTATTAAGAAACTTGACTTTAAATCTTGTAGTTCAACCCAGAATCACAATTCTTTATCAATGCAACAGTAGCAACACTTAATATAAAGTCTACACAGTGACTATCAGATTGAGTCAGATGTGAGTGTCTTTTCAACATCATTAGGTGAATACAGCTAAACAACAGTGTGGCCAAGAAGGCACTTAGGCGTCCAGTGTTAACCACCCATTACCATATTTAAATGAATAATGAATATTTTTGAACCGGCACTTCCCACAGCATTAGTCAGTTTACAATAAGAAAGCCTTTTCCATTAGCTACAGTTTTAGTGCTTTTTTCATTCACAACAGAATAAATCTTAGTGACTGAAGGCCATATAAGTTAAAGCTCTGTTATGGTTTTGCTGTGCACCTGCATTGAAGAGGGGGGAAATAGTGCCTTAAAGCCCCACTTAGCGCCCGTCAGCGGTGTTGTATGTCTCGCCGCTAGCAGTTATCCGCGCTCATAATGCCGCCGCTGGGTTTGCTGGTGGCGGCCCGCTGTTTAATGATCTCTTTGGGCTCTGGGAGTAAACTACTGCGGTAATCAGAAGGGTAAACTCAGCTATATTTCAATTTGGAGGGGCGCTCTTCCGTTCAGAGAGGCCGCTCGGAGGCGATAAATAATAGGGCTACTTAGGCTATCCCGCGACACCTACCCAAACACACACACAATGACTAAAGCCTATAACCATCATGTGCCTTCATAAATCAGCTCCACTAAAAGCCAGCGATTAGCGACATCATTTAGCCGCTAAAACCCAAACAGCAACAACCGTTTCCTTCCCCCGGTTTAGGAGGAGATGGAGAGATGCACAGATGGTAAATTGGTTGCAAGGGAACGAAGCGCAGCTCAGTGACTGGACTTGTGCATACAGGATGAGCCCTGGTGAAGATCTCAGCTCTTAAATAGACATGGTTCAGGTCACTTATTGTGGGCAGTCACTGTTCTGACCTTGTGTGATAAATGCTTAGTAGTGGAAATGCTATTGTTTTGATGTCTAAACAGGGCCATATAGAGGGCACTGTATATTTGCACATTGGAAATAAAAAACATAGACTAGTGATGGATGAAAATTTCAGTCCTACATTTTGAGCTTACTTTTGTGGTGTTCCTAACCTTTTGCATTTTTCTTGTTGCCTCTGTATTGCCTAAATTATCACCTAATTTCTATATCTTCCCTGTTATCCCATTTTGGCATGTATTTTGGATTATATGTGGATTTGATGCAATATCACTTAAATGTGCACACCAAACTGTGCAGAACATTGAAAAGTTAAAATGATCAATAACACAGGCATTAAGGCATTCTGATGATAGTAGTGGCTCCATACAGACACATAATTTAACAATTTCATGCAAT
>JAVQKG010403155.1:0-15053 GCA_036025885.1 Hypseleotris bucephala | reverse complement strand
CTACAGGACATTATAAGACCACAGACGTTTACACTCTAAAATGCACTTTATGCCATGATTTATCGATCTAAAAGCCATCTCCTCATGACTCCTAAGTTCAAATCACAAATACCGTGTGACTGTGCTGCTGTTATAGATAGAAATAAATTGCTCAGCTTCAATTTCTAGATGTGAGCAAGTGCAATTACCCTCAACGCACCTTAATCCTTTGACCTCATTAAATACATGAGCTCATATCTGAAAAGGATGTGGTCAAAATAAACACAAGGAAACAGTAACTCTGACCCTACACTGTAAAATTTGTCCCCTTAGAATTACAAGGTTCTACCTGACATTTTTTGGCAACTTATTTATATATTCATATTCTTAGATGCATAATCTTTATTAAGTGTTTTTATGAGTTTTAATAATTTTGAGCTTTTTATTAGTAAAAAATACAAAGTTGTTGCCTATCTGTAATATGAATCCGTGAAATGTTAAAGTCTATTTACTCAAAACTAGCCAGAATGCAGAGCCTTATAATTCTAAGACAATGATTTGTTTAATGAACCCACTTGAAACTACTTGCTTTAATACTAACTGAAGGCTATACTAAATTTACCATTTAAATTATAAATATTTCCGTGCATTTATACTTCCTTGCTCTTTGAACGTCAACTTCTATATTATGTTAATTAATCCGTAGGGGGTGCAGGACACTAGCCAAAGATTGTACCAAGATGCGAGCAGAGAAAGAATAACAACAAACATGGTGACACCTAAGCCCTTTTTTAATTTATTTCTTTTTTTTTTTTTTTACTACATTTTAATAAAAAGATGGTAAAAAACAGTGGCCGGTTATGTTGTCGGACCTAAATAAGGCCATTGTCCAGAGTGTACCCCGCCTAAGGCCCATAGTTTCAGGGATAAGCTCCAGTTTCATAATAGGAGTGGGTGAAAAAAGATTCAGTCATTGTTATAACCGGTAAATGTCAACTATGAAAAATAAGTCAAACTTTTGAAAATAATAATTACTTTGTATATTTTAAAAATCAGTTTCCAGGATTTCTTAAGTATTTTTTTACATGTCAAATTTTAGAGTGCACTTCTTTCCGTGCCATTTACCAAACTGGGATCAGACATGAGTTTTGAGCAAACCTTAGCTTTTAGCGCCTTTTCACCCGGGGCACAGTGCTTACAATAGCAGTTCCTGTTTTATACAAGGGATAGGATATTTTCAGCTTTTCTAAGAGCACTGCATCTTCAATGAATAAGTAAAACTGGTTTGTTTGAGCTAGCCAGGTTTGGAGCCTAAACCACTGTAAGTACACGCTGTGTTTTAAGGTACGACATCTTAAGAACATCTCTGGTTTTTACTTGTAGACGTGATGCTAAAACTGTTTGCTTGCTCAGTTTTATTCTTTGTTTATCCAAGCAGTCTCTGTCTCCCACTAGGATTACCTGAGCTTAGTTGTATGAGACGCTACAGGTGAATAGGGAAATGTGTTTAGTTTACACAGTATTGCAAAACTTTTCTGTTTTATTACTGATACAAGAAAAATATACGGCTTAAGTTTTGTGAAATGCAATATTTAAATTTCTACCTACCTATTAATTCCAACAACAAAAAAATTATGTTCAATAGAGCCAGATTTAAAATTCTTAGTTCATCTTGTTGATATACTGTATATATAAATACTTTTTAAAGAGATAATTATAAATTGTGTTTGTTGTATGCAATATAATAAGTAGACAGTCTACCATAATTTCATCGAGTACGAAGCCCTAAGCAAGAATTACAAAAAAAAAAGGTTTTCTGAATAAAGTTAAGAAAATGTGGTGCTTGTAGGTGCCACTGTAGAAATAACTAAGGGTAAGAATATAAAAAGAAAAACAAGTTAACAACAGAAAGTAATAAAAGAAACAACAAAATGTAGACTGAACATTTGCTTTAATTTAGGGGGAAAGCTTTTCCGTTGAGGGCGCAACTAAATTGAAACCATGAGTAAAAAGTGACCACCTGTAGTGCCTACAGAAGACAAGCATTAATCTGTTGCTAAAACTGTTTGCTTGCTCAGTTTTATTCTATGTTTATCCATGCAGTCCCCCTCTCCCATCAGGATTAGATTAGCTTAGCTGTGCCAGTTTAAAGAAGGGTTACTTGACAGTTTTTTTCTATCTCACTCAAAATGACAAATGCCATCAAATAATAATCTGAAGGCTAGAGCCGCATAGTGTTTGACTTGCAGTTTTGCAGGTAATTAAATTGGGAAGGCGGCTAGCTCCCTAATGTCAAAGGGATTTGGTTATCAGCTGCGGTGAAATGAGGAAAGCATGCCATAGTCTTAAGCATTCATATTAAACTCTGTCCACTTTATTAGGTAGACCTGTTTACCTGTATCTGAGCTCAAGTAGCTAATCAGCTTATGACACTGTATCAAGTCAAGTCATAGCTCTTAGTCATGTACACAGGTTCAAGGCAAACCTACTGATGTTCTATGCATCAGAATGAAGAATGTTTTTGTAGTTTTTTACATGACATAGTTGATGGTGAAAAACTGGACTATTGGTATTTCTAAAGTTTGGATTCTCCTTGTTGAGTATATACTAAATTGAAACCAAAAGGGCGACAGTGGAAGGGGTTGGCCCTGCAACTGGAGGGTCGCCGGTTCGAATTCTCGCCTGAGCGAATATTGTTGCTGTGTCCCTGGGCAAGACACTTAACTCGCATTGCCTATGAGTGAATGTGGTTGTGTGATTGGTGTTCAGTGGTGGTCGGAGGAGTCGTAGGTGCAGACTACGCCTCTGTCAGTGTGCCCCAGGGCAGCTTTGGCTACACAAGTAGTTTACCACCATCAGTGTGTCTGTATTCAGTGAGTGGCATTTCTGGGCAAAAATTTCTTGTTGACGTTGAGTCACAGATTGGTTAAGACAATAGCTCAGATAACCAGTCACATTAAGGTCTGCAAAAGACAATCTCTGAACCCAGTAAATGTTAAACATAAAAGCAGAATACCGTGCCAGTTGCCACTTTATTAAATTCAACGTCTACCTAATAAAGTGTCTAGTCAGTGTGAGTTGCTTGAGTTGCAGTTTCAGGTTACAAGGTTGTTCCTGACTCCATCATTAGAAGGTCAGGTGCTCACCAAAAGGCACAGATTGCGGGTCCGCCTCTCCCTAGGATCTCATCTGATCTTGTTTGCAGCACAGTGGGTTGCTTTCACAGTGTTACGCGCGGGCATTTGACGCAGCTAATACTGACAACTTGAAATGTACATAAAACACAGTGAGAGACGCTTACTCTGTCCTGCCTATGAAAAGAGGACGAAAAAAGGCTTGTTTTTGAGATGCAAATGTTTCATTAAGTGCAGTAACACCTCCCAGACAGCGTTTGTCACATGGCACCGCACAGATCTCCCAAGCCTTAATGATGGCAATGGTAATGAGGCACTGTTTGATGCCATGCTATTTAACATGTACAGAGAGCTTGGCGGATAAAAAATGAAAATATGAAATGAGTAGACCGTATAGTATATTACATGCAAAAGGAGCATTACTCTTAAGTCCACTTTTTCAGTTGCATTTTGCCATATGATGAACATAATTACATAATTTAATTCCACAGACGATGGTATTTCACTGCCGTTAAGTAAATAAAGTAAGGTAATAATTCATTATCAAGATCAAGATTTGTTGTGTGTGACGTGGCTGGAAAAAAATATTGTCAGCAAAAGTGATTAATAAAAGAAAACTCCTGCTAGTAAAATTGAAAAAATGTTTTGTCAATAACTCAGATTTATCCTATTGGTTGGTGAGAGAAAATTGTTTACACTTTTGACACCTTAAATTTGTTAATTTTAACAGAAAAAAGGTTACCCATAAAATTTTGAAAAATAAATATCCGCATTAGAGTTACAAAAAAATGGCATAGATCAGAATTACAGTATTTTCTTACTTGTTAATTGCCTCTTCTTCCTCCACTGTAGCACCGAAACAACTATTTTTGGAGCCTTGTGCACTTGGACTAACCTTACCCCTCTCTGCGCATCAACTTGCACCATCATCACTGCTTTAAAAACCATTGGCAAACTATTTAGTTGTGTTAATAAGAGAACATATTGGCTGTGTCATACAAGGTCAAGATGTTTACTCTTGCACTGTCTAGCTCGCAGATAGGAATGTCCTCCCAGTGTAACACTAGACTGTCAGCTAAAGTCTTCTCATCTACCGCCTTTTCTTTTCTTTTCGTAATTACAGCCACTTACTCTCACACATGCTGGTTGCTGTCTATTATGTACTTACATGGAGCTTTTAAGAGTCTAAATAGTGCATTTTGTCTATACCCTTTAATCAGCATTCCAAGTTTTGTCATTAAAATGTTTTATAATAGAGTTCTTTTTGGGTTCTTTTTGTTACATTTTCTATGCTGACAAAAGCAAAGGAAATTTGTGCTCTGCATTTGACCCATCCTTCAATGTCGCTGGGGAAACCTGTCAGGTGCAGTTGGCAGCCACAGTGCAGCGCCCAGGGACCCATCTCCAGATCTTGGTCAGGTTACCTATTTGGAGGATTAGCCTACGGTGCATGTTTTGGTTGAAATCAGAGTACCCGGAAAAAAACCCACCCAGACACGGGGAGAACATGCAAATTCCAGGACTCAAAGCCATGTCCTTCTTGCTGTGAGGTGCCACAATACAATATAAAGTCATAGAATTCAATAGAACGCAACAGGTCAATAGGTTTCTTCCCCTATCCATGTTGAAATAAACAAAGCTTTTTCAGCTCCAAAGATAGTCAGTTACAACTCACGTTTAGTAGCAACATAAGATGGTAGAAAGCTCCATAAAGTAATTCTCATCATCAGCATAATAGGCCCCCTTTAAGTGTAATTTTTCAGGTGGAAAAGTCCATGGCCACAAGCACTTGCTCTCACACATGCTGGTAGGTACCGAGAATATCCCGCCACTAAGTAATGACTTGTACCATCTCAAGCCCAGGTTCTCCCACCCAGACAACTATGCGCTGATGGCTTGTAATTTACTCTGCAGGCTCCTGGATCTCAGCTACAGCTAGAAGTGACACTCGGTCGGTATGGGAGCGTGTAAGACTGGGACGTGACCCAAAGCGGAGCACCATGCTGAAAAGTGCTGCATCACGGAAACTCACAAGACAACAGAGGGGGCAGTGAATTTAACTTGGGATATAATTAAATGTGCGTCATCATAACTGCTAGATCATGAGGTGGGGTGTCACTGGCCTATGCTGTAGTGACACAGTTTGTACCATTATGATCACAATGGTTATGTCTTCTTTCCGATTTAACTTTTTTAGGTTGCATTATAAGGCACTTGGGTGAGCATTTACACACACTGACTATATTGTGGGTGCTCTATGGCTGTTAAAAAAATGGTGCAGAAAGTTATCAAATCAAGAAATGATGACTGCCCCCTACAATCTCTGAAAAAAACTCTTTGGACTCTTGAATGCTCAACATGACCCCCCACAAAAACATGGACTAAATGCACCAAGAACGCCTCGATACAACTATAATGACTAAAACTAATTAGTTGAGACATTTTTGTTGCACTTTGCGTGATGGCAATTAAGGCATCTTATCTTGTATGTACGTAAACAAAAAAGTTACATCATTATTCACTATCCTATTTTTTGCTCTTCATAATTCCATAAGAGCATTTCACAAGCGTTGCACATTTTTTCTCATTAGCCCAAGTTCTAACACACATTGCAATTTTATCTTTTTAAACCAACATACCATTACAGAAAATCAAGCTCCATGGGCTAAATGCACTGTGAATCTTCACCCTTGCATGATTTACAATGGAACGTGTATTTTTAAACACCCATTTATCCATATTTTATCGGCCGAGCGCAATTTTCTTCCACATGATTTTTCCTTGTTTCAATCCAGGTTTCTCTATCTCCATTCTCTCTAACAGTCCCTATCTGTACTAGCGTCAGCCTGCCTTCGCGCTTATAAAGCTTTTAAACGCTCTGGCTCTTCTGAGGCTGTGGTCGTCCGCTGGGGAGAAGGGCCTGCTGACCCGAAGTGATTTTGAGTAGCTTTCTCTACAACTGGGAAATGTATACACTGCAAAAAAGAGGAGTTAAAGCTGCACTATACCTGATATTTTGACTTTGTATTTGAGGAATAATGATAACATGGTCAATTGTAAAGCATACTAGAAGTCACGTGAGAGGAAATGAGACTTTGAGACCCGCTATGGGATGTATTATAAGGGTTTTTGTTTTAGAGCACAGGGACAATCACAAGTACACAGGAGCACAGTACAGGAGCTCTCTGATTGGTTGAAACATTGTTTATCAAGAATCTCAGAAATAACTTTTGTTTTATTTTAATATTCACAGCTTATTTACAGTTCATTTTATTTTTTATTTTAAAGGATTAAAACCAACTTTAGACTATGGCTCGTTATTCTCATACTTTCAGTTTTTTGTGAGACCATGATAGAGGGCTGGGAAGGAGTGGAAGGGGACAGGGTACAGCATCATTCAAACTCAAGCTTTTTTTGTTTTGTTTTTTTTTATTTCCTGCACAAAGCCTTGAATGCAGAATATTAACCTTGATTTGAGTCTTTTATTATTTAAACAAGCAGACTTTCTGTGGTGCTTTAGAGAAACTTGAAAATCTCCCTCAAAATATATTTTTTTTACATTCCATTGACAGATCATTTAGCTTGCAATAAAAAAATGTCTTAAAATGAATTTCACTGAAAGAACTCAAATAAGACGTAAATAAATCTAAAATTCAAACCACCAAAATCATTCTGAAGTCATTTAACCTCATCTATATATTTTTTGCAGTGATAGTTCTCTGGCATGGCTTTGCTTTTTTTAACTTTGCTTTTAGACAGTTGTGCACATGCTGTAGACACACTCACTCCCCTCCTCCCTGCAAACACTGATGATGAATTCTTTTTCTTTTTCACCAAGTCCCACGTGAGCCTTTGATCACCACGTCTATTTTTACAGTTGACACCTAGAAGTAAAACTAATAGAGCATGTAAAGACTAGAGCTATTGTGAAGTGTGTAGATCTCACCGCTTCTTTCTGGTTGTCCATGTACGTTTTGTCAGCAGTGTGTCTGTATATATTCACTGTGGATTGATGGTTGGATTTCTATTTTTAAAGAGTATATTTTATGATTTTCTCCAGGCGTTTTATTTAGTATTATTTTTGCTTTGATTACCTCCAAAGTACAGTAGCTTAATCAATATTCAAAATTATATAATGGAAAGTGTCAGGAAGGGCTCATTCTTGTCTCTGTATAGAAAATAATCTTTTCAGCAGCTGAGCAGGTTATTGTCTCAGCATACAGGATTATGGCCACACTTTATTTTACATTATCCCTTAACTACATTAAGTACAATGTAATACACAAAATGGAATAACATATAACTACATTGTACCTATATACTGGTTAAGGTTAGGGTTAAGGTTAGTTACAATGTAGTTACAGTTTGTTACACAGTGTATTACATTGTACTTAATAAGGTACAATGTAAAAAAAAGTGAAACCAGGATTACTCACACACATGAAACAGTATTCAACTTCAAGTATGTTTTTTGACAAGGAAACAGAAATACACGCTCAGTCTATATTGAATTTATGACAAACCGCAATCTTCTCCAAATGTATTTAGTGTGAAAGATGGAGTGGGGCTGAAGACAGCATGTTACATCAAATGTAGGTTTGTCAGTACATTGAGCTCCTTTGGAAATCCTGGGTTTGGTTTTCACAGTATGTTTTCACCTGGTTGCAGATTTTTTGTTACTGATTTCTCTTTTGCCTCAGCTCACAATACATGTTTCCCTGACCTAATGTGGCCTAATATTTCAGAGGCAGGATGTGTTTAGTTATAGCTCATTTAATTTGAGAACACTTAACACACTCAATTAGTTTGTCTGTGTTCACCGCCATTCATTTCAATAATGACTATTGTCTGCTCCCTATGAAATAATTATAGTTTATACAGCACTGAGTTTCCTGTAAACTGATGATCACCTGTGATTTCCCCTGTATTTTGCAGAGGGCTGTTATTACACCCGCCTGTCTGCACACGCTCACGACAAACAGTGATTTAGTTGTCACCAGCAGCTGTTGTGTGTGCACCAAAGCAGCGTGGGCATATTGGGACGGTCAAGCGTGGCATTAGTTTCCCAAATTCCGGCTGAATTTGTTGGGTTTTAAAGGATTACCAGGAAGTACACAGCTTAGTCAGTGCTGCTCTATATTCGCCGCTGTTGTATTTGTGTTTGAACTGATATGGAGAGTCTGTTCCCAAATTTTGTGAGGGCTTATTTTTAATGTCTCTAAATCTATTCAGGTCATCTTTCATTGGCAGCTTAACAAACAAAGCCCCCTCGGCTACAACACTGTTTTGCCATATACTAACAGGATTATTAATCATTGTCATTGTTCATTTGTGAAACTAGTTAAAAATCATTAAAGTAACACATGTAGCTTTAGCTCTCTCTAGGTTTCTTTCTCCTTACCATACCATAGAAGCCTCATTAAAGCTATTTCATAGTTTATAGTTTTCATTCAAGTAAAACTGTTTTAGCGAGAGTTAGTTAGCACTGCTCACATTTTCTGTTTGTATGTGGCAGAATATTGTTTACAAATAGGTCTATTGTGCAGTGGTACTAAAATAATACAATATTTAGTAGACATCTGTTTGAAACCTATTATTTCTTTGATAGATCTAGTGATATTGTGAAAACTTCAGGTCATTTCCTCTCAACCATTATTTCTTTATCTGTGTGACCACTGCTTTGAGAAGAGCTGTAATCTCCTCATAATAATTCAACTTCTCAAGAAATGATCATCAGTGTCTGCACCGCAAGGCTTTCTACAGGAAATACAAGTCATCTTATAAACCACAAAATACCCATTATGTTTTATGGCTCCTCTCTAAACTCTACAAGATTTACAATTTCCTCAAGCATTTATGAAATAACAGAGTAGTCCTCAAGAAAACAGCAGATTTGATTGTATATATAAAAATAATATATGTACATGATGGCACATAAGATATTGTATTTTTCATGCTTGTCAATGGCACAATAGTTCTGTAATGATGATGACATTAATATTGGCAACAAAATTTCAATCTTTGTAAATAGTTCTCAAACAGTTTACATCAAATACCACCTCAGTTTCCACTTGGCTATCAAAGTGCAATTGTATCTCAGAAAAATTGATAAATAAAAAAGGATAAAATAGTAAATAAACTAAACCAGTTTTCAAATAAATAAATCTGAACTATAAAGGTATGAACAAGGACTAAACCAGGTTTCAACCAACACCAGATTTTACCTATGCCAAAATCAGGACTATGCAGGTGTCCATAAATCCATTTTAAGTTCTCAAACATATAGCTGGACAGAAACAAAACTATGAACTACTTGAAAGATCTGAGAGTCAAGGCAAACTAAAGGGACATTTGACAGTAAAAATGTTATGTCAATAAGTTTTTTTTTAATTCACACAGTACAACACAACTTCCAACATCCAAAAGGTCATTTCTACCAAAGTCATTCCTTGAAAACCAGATAATTTTGTGCACAGTTGTTAAATTCCCAACTGTTACTCAGCCAATTTGTTGTGTTTTGTATAATTAATGAAAGGATTGTTTTGCTTCTGATTGGCCATTGTTCCACCATAGACACACTCGCTACAAATTCAACATATATTTGTGCACATGTTCCAAGGTTGTGTAGACAAACATGTTCAACAAACCCAAATGTTTCTCTTTTATTATTCATTGGTGCAGTTTAGTTCATTATTTCCACATGACCCGCGCCTGATCTCTATGGTTATAATAGCATGTGTCGTCGTATTGTTTTTCTCTCGTGGCCTTCAGATCTTATTTCCCAATAAACAGAATGCCCTGGTTTTCTCTAGATTTCTACACCCAAATACAGGGACACATTTTTTTCTCAAATCATGGTGCAATTGAACTGTCTGTCAGTGTGCCCCAGGACAGCTGTGGCTACACAATTTGCTTACCAGCACCAGTGCGCAATATAAATGTAATCCATTATTATTATTATTATTGAACTTAACTTACTAAGTGATAAATAAGCATCCGAAATACTGAAGCATTTCCCTTAGGCACACCAAAGTGCATAGAAAATGAAATACATTTTGGAACTGCTGGGATTGTTTTGTTTTTAACAATTAAGTATTTTTGTGTTGCTTTTAGTCAAAATGAAGACAACTGGGACAAAATGTGTAAAAAAAAAAAAATGTGGGACAAAGAGGCTGAAACTTGGACTGATTAAATTAAATAGGGACATCTGGTCACCCTAGGTTAAGATATACTTTTAGGTAAGTGTCTCCTCCGCACATGCTTCAGTACCAGCAATAGGTCAACCTTTCCCCTACACCCAATCTCTTGTCTTTATATATATTTAAGTTGAAAACCCACGTACCAATTTGGCCCACGAGCCTGAAGTAGGTTATAAATATGCTATTACATGTCAGCTATGTCACCTCTCTTCATCTGCTGCCATTAGCGGCTACATTTTTCATTTGACCACGTCACTTCACTTCAGCTCCGGATAAAGCGCTAAGAGTTTCAAAGTGGTTCTGACGCGTTGATGATGGATGAGGAGAGTAAATAAAACACTTGTGCTTTACACGTTTCAGACTAGGCTCAGCGTGGAGCGAGACACGGGTTACGACTTCCTCTGAGATGAAAACAGCAAAGAAACACACCAAATATATACACATGGCAGCCAGTTGTTTGCTTTTAAATATAATTAGTGATTGTAGGGAGTATAAACATTTGATTAAAGGATGTGTATTTATAGATTATAGTTACATTTTATTTTACACTATCCCTTAACTACATTGTATCTACCTCATCAAGTACAATGTGATACTCTGTGTGTAACTACAACATATTGTTAGGGTTAGTTACAATGTAGTTACATGTTATTACAGTTTGTTACACAGTGTTACATTGTACTTAATGAGGTAGATAAAATGTAATTAAGGGACAGATAAAGCGTTACCTAGATTATTTGTATATAAATCATGGAACATTCAGTGGTGGCTTTTTCAAACCTCAAGGTAGATGCACTGCTCATGTAAACATGCATAATTTTGTAAATTAATATGCTTTATGATAGTTAGAATTGCAGTTTTCTACCAATACCCTTTATTAGCCATGCCTGTTTATTCTGCCCATGTATCTGTAAAATATTAGGTCATCTTGCATCAACAAAATGTACTGTTGTTGCTACAAACTTAGAATACATGGATGAAGACTGTAGGAAAGTGTATAATAAGATTATTTGGATCCATGATGATTGTGTATGATTTTGGTAGCTACAAAATTCAAAATGTTAGACCAGTTTGCCTTTACATCTGGGGTTGGACCAGTTGCTTACAGTTTGTACATACTGTTCTAAAAATGCGACTTTTGCTCATGATTTTAAATGCATGTTTTTTCCCATTACGCTCTGCACACTTTGCTTGTATGTACTAATCACACCATATGTTACTCGCACACTGCTGTACTGTCAGTACAGCAGTGTGCTATGGAGATTCAGTGATTATTATTCAAATATGCAAACACTGTGGTTCACTGCTATACCACACTGTCTAACCACTAATTCCTTCATTTATCTTCCTTTACCTTTTCCTGTTTGGGGTTATAGGTGAGCCCATGCATGCAATTGTAGGCTTTAGGTTGGGCAGGACACTGGCAGGCTATGTGTAAAACTGACAATGAGACCTATGGCAATAAACAAACACTGAATAGTTTAATTTTAGAGTCACTAATTTTCAACACACACAAGTCTTTGGGTCGTGGGGGAATGCTGGAGAGATACTATAGCAGACATGCGCAACCAATGGTTTTAGAGCCATATGTAGCTCTTTAGCACCTCTCTTGTAGCTCTTTCAGTATTTTGTTTTGTAAGCTAAAGGTAAACCAAAACCAAAACGCTGATTTACGTGTCTAAAATGTCTAAATCTGGTCTAAAAGTCTAAACAAAGTCATCCAAGTCAAACCATGATTTAACCAGGTCTATGTCTAAACAAAGAATTAACTGGATTTTGCAGACTAAACAATGTCAAAATCAAACCTTCATACCAGATATACAAGAATAGCCAACAAGTTATAGTCTATCTTAGAAAACAGCCAAAATTCCACCACTGGTAGGCTACATGCTTTGGTTGTGGCTCTTTACAATTTTTGGCAAAAAAAAAAGACTCTTTCAATCCTAGAGGTTGCAGACGCTTGTCCTATGGGAAGGATCAAACCGACTATGTCATGTGCACCCTTTCCTAGAATTAGCTGTGCACCGCTATTGTTTTTAAAATCCACTATTCATTTTACTAGCAGTACTTGGACTTTCAATATATCTCCTATTGCTACCATTCCCCATTGATCCACATCTTGCCGCGTCTCTACAGCCCCCTCTATGAAGTTCCACTCAATAATGATGCTGGAAATGTCCTCCTAGACACACATACAACTCTGTTTAATAGAATTGATCCTCTTCCCACGAGCCCGAAAACGTTCTTCTATTTTTAAAATCCGATGCCTAGATCTCCCGCCGATATTCACTTCTATTCACTTTTTTTTTTCTTCGGCTGTCACATCGGAATAATCAATACACTCTTTCATAGTAGGGTGACTGATGCAAGGGGATTATTCACTTATGCCAATTAGGGCTCTAAAAAGAGGAAGAGGAGGCCCGATTTACAACAAAAAGCGCATGTCAGACCAGGGAGACTTGAAGACTGTAAATGATGCTTTATGTGGCAGACTTTGATGAATGTGAGGCATCAGGAAGAAGAAACATCAAAGCAGTTTATAATTTCAGCTAGACAAAAATACACAAAAAAAAGGCATTTCTTTATATGGTATTGGTTCTCAAACTTTTGCCAGTGACAACATTTGGATACTACTATTTTATTAGACTAAAGCTAAATCAGGACTAAGCCAGGTCTAAATCTAGGAATGGTATATGAATTAACAGGGAAAACAGATAAGATAAGAAAGGGGCTATACCAGGACTAAATTGGGATGAAACTGGAACTACATATTTTGAATCAGTGGGGATCGAAAGTTTGGACACCCCAGGTAAAAAGCCCAAAAATCTCAAAGAACTGGAAGACTTTTGTAAGGAAGAATGGGCGAAGATACCTCAAACAAGAATTGAAAGACTCTTAACTGGCTACAAAAAGTGTTTATAAGCTGTGATACTTGTCAAAGGGGTCAGTCCAAGGTATTAACTCTTTTTTTACAGATGTAATTTGATGTTTTTTGGAGAATTTTCTTTATGCACATTAATACAAATCTTAATCTGGGGTGCCAAAACTTTCGATCCCCACTGTAAATTCATTCTAAACCAAATTAAAAACCAGTACAACATGACTACTAACAGACTAAACTTGAATGAACCAGGAATATGCTACGTATCACAACCAGGATAACACCTTGGAAGGTTTTAAGCAATGACACATCACATTGAAGTACTAAAACTGAGACAAAACTAGTTCTGAAATTCAACTAAATCAGTATCTGAACAGAAAATAACTACAGCTAGAAAGAGCCCATGTACCACCAGTGCCCGGTGTACCACAATTTGAGAACCCCTCCTATAGTATATAACCACTCCCTTTTCCTGCTGGAGTGGTTGTAACAGTTATGGCCTAAGTTCTAAAGTATATGTACTGTATATTTCAGTGCGATCATATCCTCTCAAAGGGCTGCAGTGTTTTTACTTGAATGGCTTTTGTCTGGTGTCTTAGTAGCTCTGTGAACAATCCATTACTTGGTCAAATACGCTTTTAGACGAGAACACTAGCATCCATTTTTAATGATAGTGTTTGTTTTCTAACTCTTTCTCTCCAGAGGGCTTTTGTTGCTATTGTACTCCTACTGTATGTGAGCATTCAGATCCAGCTGGGTTTAAAGCACAGTCACAATATTTGAATTAACCAGAGGTAATGCCAAATGAAAGAAATTACTGTATTAAAAAATTACAGCACAACAAAAATAAATCCAAAAAGTATAATTTATGTATTTACATCTATATCTCTATATATCGATACAGATTAGGCATGGAACGATATTACATTTTTGTCTCACAATTACTGTGGCCATAATAATCGTAATTAACAATAATATCACGATAATTAAACAACATACAAGTACAATGTACAAGTATATAAAAACAAACTAAAATGCTACTTTAGAATCTCAACAGTACATGTTATTGTAGGTTAACACTAATATCACTTGAAGTGTATAGGCTACTAACTTAATACAATAAATGATTTGTTCACAGTAAGGTCCAAACAAAGGCATTGAGGTGCAAATAAATGACCATTTCTGAAATGAACGATTATCACAATGTTACAAAATAGCCACAAGAAATACATTGTCAATGTTTTTATTGCGATACACGATATTACTGTATGTTGTCCCATCCCTAATATAGATATATTGATAGATAAACATAGAGAAAACAATTCTAATTAAGTAGCAACACCAATAAGAATATAATTTCCAAGGAAGCTAATACACAGATGTAGATTTGGATACAGACCACTGTTTTGGTGCTTTTTAAAATGGATTCTACCCCTATAACTCTACCCCTATAGCTCCAACCAAAGCAGTAAAGAAACAAATGATTATTATAAGTAGCTGTTTGTGGGATTTGTGGCTTATTAGATAAAGCTTTTACTCCTGAAATAGAAGAGAATCAAGTCTAGGTTTGGGCACTGTATTTTCTATTGTAGGGCTGGGCTAATAGCTTGGAAGAGATCTGAGCTTTTATGCCTGTATCATTTCCTAATTTCTGATTGGGTGTGTTTGTTAAAGATATGAGATCATATTTGGGTAAAAAAAGAGGATATCTTAGCATAGGTTTGAAGCTCATCTGAAACTCTTCACTCATATCCAGTGTCCTCAAAAAGCAGTCAAAGAAAGCACACTAAACATAGCAACATTATGTAAGACTGTCTGTAGAAATAAATGCACTTATCCCTTAACAACATTGTATCTACC
>JAVQKG010403119.1:0-16882 GCA_036025885.1 Hypseleotris bucephala | reverse complement strand
GGGCTGTACAAGCTTTTTCAAATTTACCTGATCGTTTGATATGAAATTTTTTAATTAAAGTAAAATAAAATAAAAGTTTATGGTGTTGGGGTTGTGTTATAAGTCAGCACATAAATACGGTGCAGATAGGCCTGAGAACAAGAGTAGCATCTGCCAGGCAGGCAGTATGTCTCCTCTGTCTACGCTGGACCCTTCGTCTCCTGTGATTTTCTTCAGCTGCTGGCCATGAATACTGGCCTATGCACTCTAGATTAAAGCACAACACATGTTTCTCTGCAGGCTAGACTATATATCATCCCCTGATAACCAATGACAAACGCTGCTACATATTGTCTCAGAGCAGAGACAGAGCGAGGAAAAAAACATGTTAGGACGGAGCTGTTGGATGGGAGATATCAGTTGCTCAGAGGTTTGAATACACCAAAAATGTCATTGAGAGCGATAAAGTCATGCTAAAGATACAGCATAATTTGTACAATAAATATTCATTAGAATTCCTCACAGTAAACGATGAACATCTCCTATGTAATACACATTAGCTTCACTGCAGACACTAAACTCCAGCACAATAAGCAGATGGTTTGTTTTCTATCATTGGGAGAAAAAGCTTTTCATTTTAACTTGATGATTAACGTTGTGACTCTAATACAGCTGATGTGACCCTCAGTCTTTGAGCAATTATGTTACATTATTACATGCCTGACAATCTAATTTCAAGATTATGACTTTGATTTAAGTCATTTGTCTGTGCACTGGAGGGCATTTCAAGGCTGTCAGCTTGGTTATTTACAGCTGTTTCAAAAGTGTATGACAGGCAAAGATAAATAGATGTGTGTGCCATGGAAACAATACAACACAAACTTGCAGAAAAACCTATTTGACTATTATTTAGACTCGAAATAGGTAAAGAAATTATACAAAAACAAAACTGAAGGTTGATAAAGTAGGTTTCACCGACTGATGGAATTTCTCACTTGAAAAATATCTGTCTCTAAATAAGCCACATTAGTTTAATGGGAACATTCACTGTCATTGTAGCATCAAGATAAAGGTAAGTATCAGTGGAGCAGGAAAACAAATTCAATAATAATTAACTTGGGTCATCTACCCATCTGCTATGGCTCATAAACTTTAGAGAAAATTTCCCCAAGAACTTTTTAAAGCCTTGAGAAGAATTGAAGCCTCTTCATGCATGTGGGAGATGTGCAAAACAAGGACACAAAGGCTTTTTATTAGTCCAATATTTTCTTTAACCATTGCCTATATGTGTGCAGGCTTTTAAGCTACGAGTTGTTTTCATGGGAATGCGTTCATTTCACAGTATAGGTCTAGAGGTAAAATTATGTTTGCAATCATACAGTTTACCTATAAATATGAATGTACTGCATTTTTCCCAACACAGATTTTCCACAACGACCTGATTTACCATATTACCAAGTTGGTCACTTTCTTGACAGTCATCAGTCGGACAGCAGCTGGAAACAAAAACAGGAAGACTGCTCACTGGAAGAAAGAGGATGCACACATACTGTACATACTCTGATTTAGAAGCCAAACACTTTTTTTGTATTCATTTTGAATGTAATAGGGTTTCAAAACCAAAAGGCCAAACACATGGGCAATACTGCTTCGATTTCATTGTATAAAACAAAAAAAAGGTCAGCAGACACTGAAAAAGTTTTACGGATTTATACACTTCTTTGAAAACCACTTTGTCTCATTTTACATTTCTTCTACTATCTTTTACACCAATACAGAGTACCCCCCAAACACATTTGCTTTGTTGTTTGTGGTGTGTGTTGTAGCTATAGCTGCTACCGCCTGTCAGCTGGCTGCAGAGCTAATATCAGGGGCTGCCTCTTGAGCTGGCAGACCCAATCAGGCTCTGGAAGCCGGGCTGATTGGACTGACATACTCCATCAAAGCTCACTTCACACCTCAGCTGACCATACAACTGTTTCGGACATCACAGAGTGGACCGCGGCTACCTTTTTAAAACAATCTTAGTATAGATCACTGGTAAAGGCGTACATGCATTTTTTGTCCCTCTAGGCTATACTATTTTGTTTTCTGTTCATTCATTTTCTGCATATTTCTTTATATAGGTCATGGGTGGCGGGAGTCTAACAAAACAACTATGGGCCTTAGGTGGGGCACACCCAGGACAATGGCCATTTGGACACAGGGTTGACACAGACATACACAGACAACAGTTACCAATTCTGACAAGATGGAAGAAAGGAACTGTTTCTGAATGCTGTCTTTTCCGTTTTTAAAGTATTATTGTAGTATTAAACGTTCCAAAGTGTTTTTCTCAACCAACCATACCACACCTCACCAAATAAAGCTCTAACTACTTTGACATAATTAAGTATTTCGTATAATTGGCTTGACTTTAATCATCTTTAATCACCCCGAATATATTCTAAAATTGAAATCTTTATGGGAGCGAGAGGATTTTTGTGGGAATGATTACAACCCTGAAAGCCCAGGACAAACATGTTGAACCTTTTAATTATCTAGTATAGTAGAGGAAGTACACTCTGCTTATGCGTGCGCCCGCTCCATTCATTTCCACCTCGAGGCTAGAATAAAATGTTGTGAAAATTTGTCAGGCTGTGCATTAGGAGCTTTACAATGTCAACAACATTCAATCTCTTCAGAAACTATTTCAAAGATGCAAAAATGAATGAGTGACAGAGTGGGTAAAAAACAAAGTGGTTCTCTTGAAGTATTGAGGCCTTGCTGCTTGTTTTGAAATGGGAATTAGTGACAAAAAACAAATTTAGGGCACCTTAATGGAGCATTTGTAAATTATTTAATTGATAGCTTCCACAATGGCAGCTCACATTCATTGCTAACAGCCAATCACACGCCACCCTCCACAAGGCTGAGATAGTGTGTGCCAATCACTGTGGCCATTGTCTTCAAAATGACAACAGTATGGATATAAATGCACGTGTTAGACAATGTTTACCGCTCAATGCTGCGCCGGTTATGTGCCAATTTAGAACACAGGGGGTCCAACTCGGAAACTATAGTGCAATTGTTTGGCCTGCTTTATCGAGTGTCATCTGAGATCACGGTTTCCCAAAGATACATCAAACTGCCCACCACAGGAAGTAATGTCAGGCAATGCCACTAAAGCTCCAATGACAGCCAGTGAAACATGTAATTAGCCATATTCAACAATAAGAATCCATAAGAGTGACAGTGCTGCACGGATTCCCATACTGAGTGATGGCACCCCGCAGAGCAGCAAGAGATAGAGACAAAAGACCAAAAGCAAAGCCAAAATGATTATTAAGCTAACTAATCACCAGAAATAATCCGGCAATCAGTGTATAATTTCACAATTTGAGAGAGACTTACTCAAAATAAAGCCCTTTTTGTACCAATGTCAATAGCGTACACCATATGGTGCAAGTATTTTGTTTAAGGGGATTTTAAGTAAGTTAATATTAAATACACATTCCACAAACTGAAACCTGAAAGAGGTCCCAATTAGTTTAATAGGTTAAATTGTTCTCTTCTGTATATTCAAAGGAATTGCACACAAAACAAAATGCATTTGGGGATCAAAAATAAGATAAGCCATTATATGCTCCTGCTCATTGTTTACCTAAAATGTAAAAAAAAAACGAAATATTCTAGAACAGTACAAGTATGATATTATCTTTTTTATTTTTATTTATTATTATTTTTATTTCTGTATCTGAAAAACTAGTTTCTAAAGTTGGATGCCCTGCCCTGTAGCTGCTGTGATTTTTTTATGCAGAAACCCTCTTGTGTTGACCTGTCGTATTTGTCTTATTTCAATCCCAAAAAGTGTGAAATTGAAAGTGCCAGGGACAATTATGTTTTCATTCTTTCTCATGGCTACATCCACCAAATCTATACTGGAGGCAGTGTTGAATTAATGATACATTTATTCATTATCATTTTAATATAGCCACAATCAGCCGCAATACACAATGAGAAAACAAATTAGCCAAAAGCCTAGGGATTTTTTTTCACCCTCGATTCTGCATTGTTGTCGTGGCATATGGCTACCTATTTGCAACAAGAGTTCATTTGCAGATATATAAAGAAATCATCGCCGGGACAAATAAAATTATGTAATAAAACTCAACCGAGAAGAAATATTGCCTTCGAAACATATGGCACTGTCAAAAATTATCACTTTAGACGCTAAACACAAAATACTGGCGAGTATCATTTCAACACGTTCTGGCCTAAATGAATTAATTCGCTTCATTATAGAGTAGAAAGGTAGGAGTTATAATCGCCTCAATTAGAACAGAGCCATAAAGAGACGATAATGTATATGTAATTTCTTTTCATTTAGCTGCCATCTGTTTGTTGCAATTGAACGCACTGTAATATTTAGCTTTTCATTAGTTTGTTTTTCTCACGGCGAGACAGGATTATTGTGTATGAGCAGACGACGGCCGCTCGAGTTCAATAAAACCCGGGGATGACTGATTTCATTTGCGGCTGGATTGATAACAGGGCCTTAAGTGCATTACTTATATTACAATAATGCCTTTTCATTTAGCCGCCAAATGTGAACGTGCTTTTACATATGCTCCAATAACAATAAAGGTATAGAGAATAGGCCGACTCAATTACTGTATGTAAGTACCGTGGATCTGCTTTCATCTGGTCGGACTACTAAAACTCCCTCAATAGTTCTCCAGAAGCCTCTCAAGCATATGTCCTCTCATCTGCTTATCTTGGCAAACACTTGGAACGGCGGAGAGGGTCGGATGGGAGAAAGTTAAGATGGTTTTTGTAGGGCCTGCCTGCTCAACCCTCCTCCCAAACCGGCCCATATGGGAGTCATAGCGCTTTCCTTTATCATCTCTTCGGTTTTTATGCTTACTGGTTGTGGGGCTGCCTTTGTTGTTCAGGAATAATCAAATGTTGATAGCATAGTTCAAATGGACCATTAAGTATGTGAGAATGCTCTATGGAGATGGAGGAGATAAGAGAGTAGGAGCCAAGCAGTCTGCCACATTCAATAGCCAGCCTAGTGGTGGTACTAATTTGATTATAATATAGTCATCTCCAAAGATTAGAGCTATTCAATTAAATATTCTAATTAACCTGAAGTATTAGGCAAATGATGCTAATTACAAATATCCTCTAGAGAGCCGGCTGGATGAAAAGGCTGGGCTCGCGACAGACACTTCAGACCACTGTCTCG
The DNA here is from genome assembly GCA_036025885.1 of Hypseleotris bucephala. Lineage (NCBI taxonomy): Eukaryota > Metazoa > Chordata > Actinopteri > Gobiiformes > Eleotridae > Hypseleotris > Hypseleotris bucephala. The sequence continues at coordinate 11,673 of JAVQKG010403119.1, read as the reverse complement.
TAACAACACGTCTTAGTATATCATAGACTTGGCCAATATTAAATTCCTGGCTAATTTGCCTCAACGCCATTTGTTTAATGGCATTTGCATTTTGTTTGAAATTGTAATAAACATGTGTAGCCGGCTCTTAACTTCACGAGGGAAGTGCACTCTTGGGGTAGCTTAGTATTTCTGTTTACACAGCTCCCCAGAACATTGTCTCTCTCTCTTTCTACACACACATGCACAAAAGCATACGGATGGCCCATTAAACTCCAAGTGTTTGTTTGAATGTAACAAAGCATTATTTTCAGTCTTATGCACATGAGATCATCAAGTGATTGTTGTGAAATGTATTGATTTGTAAACAGATTCCATAAAAATATTTTTAAATTTCATTATTTCAGTTGCAGATAATTCAGCCACAATGGGAAATAAAACATTGAACTTTGTTCAGGTCCAAAGTCTGGATAAATAGATGGCCAAATATCCAAATAGCAAGGCCCCTGAACACACGCAGATGATTTGTTGTAGGCAAACCCAGAATTGAAAAGCCAGGAAGGAAAGAAGATTATTTCACTTGCAGTCAAAGCAATGTAGAGACAGAAATTGTGGTTAAAACAACTAGGTTGAACCTAACCCCTTTGTGTAAAATCATGAAATCATCATTTTTGACAAAGGTTAGTGGAAAAGCAAAGCTATCATGGTGGAGAAACATGTAGGTGCCTTCAGTGATTACTTTATATTCATAGTTTTTCCACTCCGAGGTCCTGAATATGTCATGTGCATAATGCCGGCCCTCAGTTCAGCATGGCATTATAGTCACTCCAAGCAACGTGTTTCAATAAGGCAATTTTCTTACTGCCTAAGAACATCAGTGGGGCGCCATTCTCAACAAAGACAGACTATGACATGTTATCCAAGCATACATCTGCAGGACACAACTATACTTTATTAAAGGAAAATAGGATTTCACAAATGTTTTGACAAGAAGGGAGGGAGAGAGGAGGCAGGGGGGAGAGAGAGGTGTGTTAGTAGGTGCTATAGGTGAGTATACAGGGGTTTTGTAAAGAAAAGGGCTGAATAGGGAGAAAGTTTAGATATCAGCTTATTACATACGTTAAAACACAATTTGCACAATATTTATTAGATATCTGGTGTCACCTTATGCTAAATGAAACAGATATTTTAAGACATTCAAACACTGAACTTAAAAAGTCTGTTTTTCAATAATTTACTTTTACACAGAGTACCTGTGTAGTCACAACTGTACCAGTAGCAGGCATACCCATCTATTTCCTGGTTAAATAAAGCTCAAATAAAAAAAAAAGTATATGGCCACTGCTGCCCATACAAATACACAATTTGTCACAGTACTGCAAGCTCTCACCACTGGCGCTACAAAAATTTTGAACACAGAGCTGGAATTAAATCAAGCCTTTTCTGGTCTGAGGGTAAATTCTTAACCCACCAAAGACATTGTTTAATTAGTTTAATTCAAGGATGACTTTAAACTTCCCTTCTACAGTTAGTATTTTGGGGCCAGTTTTGCAATTCATGGGAAAAAAGTGTTATGATAACTATTTCCAAATGACCCCATTTACCTGAAACGTTCTGTAGGAGCCTCAGCTTGCCCTGAACCACAGCTCACCTCTGTCTGCTGGCTGTGTGCATTAGGCTTTATCCAGCCACTGTATTTACTGCCGGGGGATATCATACGAGTGTGGGGCTAAGCCGAGAGGGATGATATCAGCTTTTATTTGAGCCGCTGCTTCGTGGAGAGACAGACATTGGTAAGTACTGTACACCTGTCTCATTACCCGCACCATGCTGTTGACCCAGTGTATTAGCCCTGGCCTAATCCTGGCAGATCTGAACGGGCCTGGACTAAGCCTCTCATATGGATAAGTCTTCCCCTGAGCCACCATGACAAGGCAGCACAATGGAAAAGTGGGCCATGCTAACACATCATTATGCTCTCTCAAACAGACACAGATTATGACAGAGGCCGGCTTTTGTTTGTTTATTGGCAACATTACTGTCAAATTATTGCTCCTCCTGGCACGAGCTGCAAGAGGCTGTTCACACCAGAGACACAAAGGAAATAGCATCACAATATACACAGTGAATGGGTTTGTCATTTATACCAGTGAGTCTCAAACATATACCTCAATGGTCAGAACCAAAAGCCAGTTGCCAAACATTTCTGTTGGGCCACCAAAATATTTCAGTTCAAGAATTTTTTGAGGGTATGTTAATAAGCTCCATCAAATGGACAATAAAACAAACTAAATTGTGTTACATGTCTTCAGTTTAGTGCCCAATGTGAACCCATGAAAGGGGAGAAAGACAGAGAGATGTAGTGAAATTGGAATTGTGAAAAAAAGAAAGATATAATTTGGCATGTTTGTATACAAAAGTTTAAATGAATGTTTAAGACTAAAAAACTAACACAAACATTCCTTGACTTCATTGTAATTAAAAGTATGTGTTTGTCATTGTCTCAGGCCTTTCAACAATGTCACATTGAGAGTGAGGGACACAAATAGACAAAGACAATAGTGTCTGATTTGGACTGAGGTAGAAATCAAACCTAATCACAAAGCTCCTTCTACACGTATCGACTGTGTTTTGTAAACATCCAGATGAGCAGATTGATTATTGAAAGAAGTTAAAGCAGTGATGACAGCTTCTTCCTTTATGTCCTTGTCATTTCTTTCTCCTACAGTTTCAAACGCTTTTGTCCACTATACACAATTTTTAGTACTCACTGCAGTTTGTTGGGTTAACCTGTACATCCAGCTCAAGCACTGGATGTGTTCAAGACAAACCTGCTGAAGTCCAAACCATGCTTCAGATAGGAAAAAAATACATCTTTACTTCTCGTAGTACACATTTATATTTCAGCATGCAAATCATTGCAAATAATTTGCTGCTGTATCTCTGACAAAGATGAGAGCCCCTGATTAAACTCAGCTCTTGTTGGGAGAAGCTGTTGAAGGTCTGAACAGTGCACACGTCTCCACTGCGCCTGGACAAATGCAAATGTCAAGTGACACTCGACAAGTCTGTGATTAAGATTTAATAGAGAAAAATGTTGGACCAGGATATTAGGCTAACTGAGACACATCAGTGGGCTCTCCTCAGGGTGTCTCCACTGGGCTATTGTTGTAGAAGGGTAACAGTATCAGCAGGATGCATAAGGAAAAATATCAACAAGAAATTAACAAATTTGCTGAGAGTCTCTTTTATTAATGTAGAAAATGACCTTTACCATTTGGAGGTTTAAGGCAAACAACATAAAATAATGTCTTTGATTTATACAACATTTTTTAATATACACACATTACAATTGGACCATTACCAAACACACTAATTGCACAAAAACATTTATACAGAACATTTGGGTTAAGTGCAATGCTCATGGAAACAACCTGTTTGAAGCAGAAATCATACTGCCAACCCCCCTGAACTACTGCCTCACATTTACTGTGACTGTCAATAGTGTTACTAAGAAAATGAAAACTATAAAATAATTAACTTTAAACCAAACATGCCTGGTGCATTTTTTAACAAAATAGTTTAGCATGATTTGATAATAGAAACCCGTTTTGTTATAAAGGTGAAGATTTTTGAACATTACTATCTTTATAGTGCAAATAAACACCACACTTTCAAATTTCCCTGGTGCTGCTGTGGGTCAAGCAGCCCACAGATGGAGCACATACAGAAGACTCCCATGAGATCACACACTTTCAGCCGAAGGTCAGCACCACTCTCCCTGCACTTAGTAAGCCTCCGCCGTCAACAACCAAACCCTCCGCTGCAAATCTCCTCTGAAATTTAAAAAATGTAATTTGTCAACATGCTTCTATCATATGCTCCATCACTGTCCGGGCCAGTGGCAGGGGTCCGCGGGCCCCAGGGGAGGGGTGGAGGTGACGTGTGGCAAAGGGTCCCGGGCAGCTGCTCTCAGATGGGGAGACGGCGCTGTGATTAGGCCCTCACGCTGGCTGGAATTGTCCTGGACAGCCTAGAAATCAGATTATTAACTCTGATAGCAGACACTCTGTCTCCCGGCAGGGATTAGCATGAAAATTTTGATATGGATCGATAAGCAATCTTTCCCCCTTCTTCACAATCTCCCAAGGCTTCATTAATCTGTGTGTATGTTTATGCCAAGGAATTAAGACATGGCAGCTCCCCTGTCATTGTGTTCTTCAGCTCTCACCTCACCGCTCCAAACCACTTCACTCCTGCACGTATTTGTTAACGGCAGGCCTCATACAGGTTTATTAAATCAAGGCATCACTTTAGTTACTTCACACTAAATTGTCTGTTACCCCTCATCCTCTCAGGTGTCACTAAAGTCACTAAAGTGGTTTAAAAAGATTTTGAAGCAATTGGAAAAAATTACTTTTCAATAAGAAACTTTGACATGTATTACACATTTGTTTACAAATTACATATTATATGTATTGACAGAAAACCATAAAAAATATAACAAAAACGTACACTTTCCATTACAGAGGAAATTGAGGTGCCCCAAGTTCATTATTGTCTTGAAACTTTAGGGAAATGTTTTACCCCAAAGACTGGAATGTACTTGAAATAAAAATCCACTGGAAAAACCTACTCAATATATGACGCAAGCAGAAGTTTTCAATAATCTTATACAGCACATCTTAGTTGGTTTCTGTTTTTATGAGACCTCACTAAATACATTACACATCCATTTACTTGTCCTGCATTTCTGATGTCAGTCCACTAATCACCCTTTACAGTTGTTGTTTTCTTCTTTGGTTTTAAAACCACTCAGATTTTCACTGTGATTGATGTTGTGCTTTCACTCTGCAGGATTTAATATCTCCTCTTACATGCTTAATGTCAAACATAAAGAAATAAATATATGTCTTTAATAAATAAATAAGTCAAGAACAGAGTGTTATGTGAATGTGATGATGGATGATGTGAAACTCAAGGCTCGAGAGGAGAGGCCGACCATAGACGGAGGAGAGGATCAGTGTTGGTATAATTATGACCCATACACAAAGCATAATTAATCTGAGCTACATCATTAGGAAACACGAGTCCAGTCATGTCGTTAAAGTGCTTTTAGTCGTCTTACTGTCCTCCCTTTGCCCCATGCACCAGCCCATACTGCTGGTCATTTACAGAAAGAGCACTCATCTGCACGGCGGCACCACTCCTCACTGCGCCTCATATTGTCTTTATGTCCAATCATGGTTAATAATGAAGAGCTGCGGGACAAGGAAGGAAATGCATAAAAAGAACAGAAAGTCTGGGGGAAAGCAAGTTTGATGCAAGTGATTCTCAAAGTTGAAACTGGACTTATTTTTTTTTCAGATAAATGGTGTAAATCAGTGTTTTGTGACCTGGTGAATCTGCATATGAACAAGATTTTTGCATTCATTTTCTTGGACCAGAGCTAGCTGGATGATCATGCCATGCCATCTATCAAATCATTAAGACAGAACTTTGGTCCTCTACAAAGTGGGTTCAAATAAATCAGTCATGGCTACAATTACAAATGCTCCCACAATTAGGCCAGTTTACAACACTGACTTGAACAGTTTTTGAGGAATTCCCGTAATACTTTTAACGTTTGGTTTTACTATGAAATCACAATGAGTGCTGTTTGCTTTTGTGGCTTCCAAGAATCCAATCAGCGGAGTCATATTATTTACTAAAGTGCTAATACTATCCATTAACATAGTGAGGTATGTGTATAGGTAAGTGGATCCAATTGGCTAAGAGCTTGTGGTTTCAGTCGAGAGTGCTTTTAAGTCCTGCACACTCAAAAGTATTGGAGTAGGGGTCAGGTTCAAATTAATTAAAGGGCTATAAATGAAAGAGCGTGCTAATGACTGCGATCTTAGCTACCCAATATTTAATATTTCATCATTAAACAGTAAAATGACCCGATATGATCCTGATACAGTCCCAATTATGCGCCATTGATCAAAGTGACCTTTTCATACCATTGCAGAGCAGGAAAAATCAATCCAACACCTCCTCCTTGCTTCATACCCAGACATTCATTCTGCCTTACTGTTTCCTGCATACTAAAGTTTCACTGGATGCATTGGGCCATTCCTAAAGGCAAAGTAAGTGGCTGGATAGGGCCCCACAGGCATAAGAAGGCCCCCAAATATTAATTGTATCCATTGTTTGTTTATTTGAGTAAATTGTCAAATCTAATTACTTTGGTTTCCCATACATTTAGGCTGATTGCAATCATTTTTGACAGAAATATTTTGAAACTGGTGGGTACTAATGCTAGTTTGACATTTGCCAGTAGCTGTTGGTAGGTTAGTAAAGTAAAAAAGTTCATGTTTAAAGGGTGCCCTAACATATTCATTTTTGGGCCTCTAAATATATAGCACTGGCACTAGGGTCTGCCTGTGTGTATCCATAGATGCAGACCAAGAAAACTGACAGCAGCACTGAAATCAGTCTCATCCCTTTACATCAAAACTGTTTATTTGTATAGAATGTTTATTTGTGCCCTTGTCAATATCCAAAGTAGTGTTAAATCCAGAAGCAAAGACAGGTGATGGAAAACTGGCCCATCAGAGAGGAATAAGTTAGGGTTGTAGGAGCCATCATAAGGGCTAATTCCTCCTTCTCTGCTCTTGCACCACGGAGCAGGAAAAGAAGCGAGACGGGACAAAAGTGAAATGGCTACAATGCCTAAACACATTTTGCAGCGGGATCCGTCTTGATTTGGTGTAGTGCTTGACACTCTCCATTTTCTGTTTGACTGGTAACTGCTGATGTGCTTTTTCCCCTTGTCAACTCGCCATGAAACAAGTGGAATGTATTTCTGGAGAATTCTGCCAACTTTTGCCCTGACAACAGTGAACAGCTCAAATTACAGAAAATCTAAAAAAAAATGTTTTGGAAATTAAACTAAAAATAAGTTTCGAGGGAGTGATTGTTGACTTGGATAATATTTTTGCTGGTGTTGGTTCAATTTAATTCCAGTTTATTTAACTCCAATAGTCACTATAGCTCTAAACATTTTCTTGAAAGAACAGTTTGTTTGGATTTGGGTCATCATATTAAGTATTTAAATTTAAATTTTTGTCACAATTCTTTGCCATGGCCAATGCTGTTTGTCAAAATTCAAACTCTTAAGGCATGATTTTTTTGTTTTAGTACAGTAATAGTTTGGAGGGCATCTATGTTGCCATAATTTTTTGGCACTATATCCTTCAAAACAAAGCACTTGTGTTTTTCTATACTGAACTAATCTAGTGACTTAAAATATTTTTTTCCCCCATTTATACCCAGCTCTGGCTTATGCCTTTGTCTGCTTGATATGAATCATCGCCTGTTCAACAGTATGGCACAAAGGTATGAGATTGCTTTATTCTTTATGACTTCTTGCTGGAGGAGCTGCAGTTAATAATCCACATAAGCACATCTTAATCAATGTCTCGCCTCTGCCATGTCACAGCTTGTAAGGACCCAAACATGATGAAATAATCTGTGTAAAACCCGGTTGCCCCAGGAGCAGATTAATTATGATCTTTGTAAAGTCATAAACACGTTCATTTAATTAATAACACTAGGTAACTCATCAAAATGAAACTGGAATGAAATCTTTGAGATTTACAGTGGCAGTGTTATAAGCCAAATTGCTCACGGCTGTTTTATATAGAGATGGAAGAGGTAAGTCAACAATTGCTCAAATATTTAATTGGGGTGATGAATGCAGATTATGCTCTCATATCAGAATAGTTCATTATTCAGTGGAGATTTTCAAGGTGAGAGGGCCGGCGGGGAATATATAGCATGTGTGATCTGGGTTTACAAGTGGTAGGACTGTGTAGATTACAAAATGTAACTTATATTGAAAGGTGTCAGAAGCAGGCAATGAAGTAAATTTATTGACATGAGTACATTTTTAATTATATTGTATTATATTATATTGTTATGTATATTAGGCCTATACATAAGTTACCTCTGAAAGGTATAACTCGTATGATGGTAATGCAAAAATGAAAAACCCTGTGCATCTGTGCCTGTTTCTGAGGGGAGGGGCTGCTGTTTTGTAATGACAGCTCTGCTTGAATCAAGTGTGGCACCTTCATATGAGTGAAAATAATGGAATCCTATATGTCTTTGAGCATGTCAGCATTTCTCAACAGGCCCAAATGGAAAGTGACGCCTGGCCGTGGCTCAGAATCAGGACAGCCATACCTAAAATGGGAATCAGAAAGTGACCAAAGTGACAAAGATGTCACGCACCAACATCTAAAAATGTGAAGATATAAAGAATTTATCTCATTTTTAGATTTGTTTGTTTTCTGAATAGTTCTAAATAAATAGACCTAAAGCATATTGACAGAAGCCATATGCTGCCTATCGCTTTGGGCATCATTGTTGGTTTAGTCAATATTAACTGTATATCCCAGTTTTCACCCATATCTCTCCTGTTCCTTAATGGGCACACTTTAGGCTGGTTAGGCTTTTAAAGAAAAAAACATGGTGACAGTGACATCTCTTTCCACAAAACCACAAAAAATATAATTAGAAACCTTCAGCTGGAGATAATAGACAACAGTGTACACGCCTGACTTACAGCACTGAAGGAGTTTGTGGCTAAGGGCAACATGCTCAGCTACATACGCAGAGGGTGGATAACCTGGAACCACTTATAACAGAGGATGTCCTTTTTCTTTGTATCACCGGTTTCCTTCCACTGTAGCACACATTAAAACACAGCACCCCCCATCCCCCTAATGCACTGATCACTAACCAGCATCCTCCTCTTTCACATGACTTAGCCATTATGCCCCCCAGCCCCAAGCTTTCCCAATCAAAGATACAGAGATGAAAAGGCTTTATTAATAAAAGTTCCACCAACATGCAGGAGGATGGGAACTAAATGATTGTTCAAATGTGCCCAATTTAAAGGCAGATCTGCTGGCAGAGCTGGCATCTGGACTGGGCGGGGCCAGCAGGAAGCTTGTACATCTGGAAGCTGTTTAGTCTCTGAATTAAGAGACGCACCACGCACAGATATACCACCCGCATTAGCTAACTGCTGTGGAAGTGAATGTGTAGCTAAGCAACACGTTTTTCCCTATATCCATTGTCAGTATTTTGTCTGTAAAGCAAATGGTGGACTTCTATTGTAAAAGTAGAACTGTGTATTTGTAGCAAGCACTATGTAGCAGCACTTTTACTGTCCAGATGAACACTTAATAGATGCAAAGTGCAACAGATGCAGCTTTGATGCTTCGTAAAAATTAGTTTGTGCACCACAAACCATCACACTTTTGTAACAGGGAAGGACTATACTGAAAATGTGTGTGTATTTTCTACTTTGTGCTGCCGACGTCTTTTCTCTGGTTGCTGTGGTGATGGAGGAATGTCACATTAGTCTGTGATTATCGCTATGAGGTCTGCATTCAGTTTCCTCCAACTTGAGTAATTGCATTTTCGTCTTCCTCTTTTTCCCCTTTTTTTTAATCAAACTCACAAACAATAAGCGTGTAGGCGTTGACAGAAAGTCAATGCTGCCCGGACAGCCGCTCGGTCTGAGAAGAAGGCCCAACGCAGACGTCTTTTATGCTCCTGATGACGAGGCCAAGTGGGCCCCATCACATGGCCGCCAGGTTAAACAAAAAGCCTGTGAGTGCTCAGCCTCGCAGGGCTAAAGTAAAACCCAGTGCGGCCGCGCAGACAGCCACCACTGTGCAATTCTAGTGGTCTGACAAAGGACTGATGCTATCTAATAAAGAAGGCTGCATCCATCTCGAGCACACAAACATCAGTGACAACACAGGAAGGCAGACAGAGTGAGAGAATGGCTGTGTGGAAAGAGAGGCAGCTTGACAGTTGTTGACTCTCCGGCCCCATAAATAGTACTCTCCCAATGAGAAATGAACTAAATAAATGAAGACTGGGTCCGTAGATTGTGGATGCAGTGCAATAACATGTGGTCATTCTCAGAGTTAGGGCCGGGTGACTTCTACAGTCCTTGAGAAGATTTATCTTAAACACAAACTCATAAATGCAAAAACAATAGAGAAACAATAGAATAATATCTAACTTTTATTAACATTATTTATACACTGTTGAAATAACAATTTTAACCAAATTTCAGTAGTTTAAGAAATTATTACATTTACAAAAACATGCAATTAGCAAAATAAATATGCAAAAAACTGCATAGGCTGAAAACGTAAAATCTGGAAGGCACATTCTAATAACCTAACTTTATTTTATGAAACTATGTCCTATTGTTTAAAACCACATTCACTATCTGCCTATGTCTAATAATTTTGTGATCCTATGTATAGTGAATAGATATGGAAGATATAGACAAGACAAGACGAGACAAAATGACACAACTATAACATGACAGTTAAAAGTGAATGCGCCGAAATGCAAGGTCCATGTCAAGCTGCGTGCAATCACTGCTAACATATGCATGACACCAGCCCGGCTGAGATGTTTGCTAATTTCCCCCTATTTTTTTAAATTCCATTTTATTTGTACTCATTGATTTTGTGGGAGGATGGGGGAATAGCCGGCCATCAGAGCTGCAGGAATAAAACGCTGCCACTGACCTGTGCATAGATAATTCGCCATGAAAGACAATCAATAAATAACAAACACTCCCTAATCAGGGCGCGAGCTGACAGAATGACATTCCATTATCCCCATCTGGCCCAGTGCAGTCAGAACAACCAAACCTCAGAGCGCCAGGTTTCCCCAACAACACACCAGCTCTCACCAACGCATGTTCTGGCCCCTGTCACACATCATGGCACACACACAAACAGGAATATAATTGCCTTACAGATGCAATGTGTCACAGCAAGCACCACGGCCAAAATATTCTTAGGAACTTATGAAAATGAATATAGAACTCTTTCCCCTACATCATTTCTGTATTAAGTAGATGGTGGTATGTTTCTTTCCCAAAGCAAACCAAAAGTTACAGTAACAATATAAAACTTATTCATTCCCCAAAGTATGTGGAAAATTCATACTGTATAATAACCATAAAAGGGAGGAAACATAATTGATTTGGAACAATGTATTGCCCAGTCCTGGTATGACAGAAAATTGTTCAATATAACTTTTTATATTGTAGACCCAACCTAAAATAGAGAGAGAATCATTTACAAAGCTTCACCAAAACTAGTCCACTTGACTCTGAGCTGAAAGATACAAGAAGTGAGAGAATATCAATACTGGCAGCACTATGCTCAGTCACCTATTAACACATAAGTCCAAAACAGTCAAAATACAAAAGGGTCCTGCCCAAAGCTATTAACCACAGTTCAACCGCAATCGAGAGGACTCATACAGCAACAAGGAACTAGGAATTATTATCATTATCATTGAATCCTGATGAGTCACCATATCTTTGTGAGCATGTTTATATTCTATAGGGAAGCATATCCAGCAGAGGTGGCAGATAAGAACAAACCTAAAGTTTTAGATTAGTATTAGTTTTGTGCATCATACAAATGAACAAAAAAAAAATATAGGCCTGTATATATAATTATTTACTTTCTTATTTCATTTTTATTAAATAAATGACCTGAGTGCAAACAAGAAACTTGTGTGTTTCATAAGGTGGTATCATCTGATTAGATAGAAAATAGATTAATTTAAAGTATATAATTTAAAATGATTTGGCCATTT
>JAVQKG010402998.1:0-10517 GCA_036025885.1 Hypseleotris bucephala | reverse complement strand
AAAATAATCAGTAACTAATGGAACACATTTTAACTCTACGCTTTATGTACCGGCATAAACAGTGCAAATAAAGTTGCTTAAATCATTATTTGTTTATGAAGCCAAATAAATAAAGTCATTAGTCAAAGGTGAACAGGTATCTCCACAAGCTGTCTATTAAATGTATTTTTTTAAATTGCTGATTATGATTGAGTTTGAATAAAATATAAAAAAAAAGTTTTAGAAACAAAAGCTTGTGGGTGATATGTCACATTATTATAAAAATGTCAGTTTTTCTATTATATGAAAGGACACTACAATATAAAGGTATAGAATCAGCATTGTTTAAGGCCCCTGGGCAGAACACCAGAGTTCATACTTTTGCTATATTTCAGCCTACTCAATAACCTTCTATAGTTTATCAAGTGTGCCTGATGTTCCTTATGCCAAAGAGCTCTGTGGTCAGGATCCACAGAGATACTGCGGTCTACAGTTTCTGTAAATGTTATTTGATTATTATATTTATTTCAAACATAACCTTAAATGACAATATCATGTAAACAAAGACACCACAGGCACCGGCCATCTTTGAATTTAGTGACATCAGTGACCAGCCTGTTGAACAAGTATTCAAATATGTGCAGTCGCTGTTAAAACAAGACCAGGTGTGGTACTGTCAGCCAAATGCAGCATTTGACCTCTGCATACGCATTTTATGGAAAGCTGCAGCCCTTACTGTATAAGCTCAATATAGCACTCGCTGAAATTTTAGTAGAGTAGTGGCCTAGAAAATGGGAAATGCATTTACTCCACATTCTCCAAAGTTGGCATTATCGAGTTAAAACACTGAGCATCTGAGTGATAAATCAGACACATGTTGCTTGGATTTTTCCAATAAAACAATTTGGGCAAATGGCAAATATAAAAACAGGCAGAGAAAAGTTTCCATAGATGCTGGCAGCGTGCACTAGCTCTGATCACTCAGTACTCCCACAGAGAAGTGGTATCAACACATGTACCATCACCCATCAGCGTCCCGCCCTGGTCTCCACGCAGATACTTCCCATTGGAGCCTTTGATGGCCACACGTCCATGCTCCACAAACTCCATGAAGAAGTCCTCAGACTTCTCTCCATCTGAACACACCAGGCCATTGCTAGAGACATACCAAAACTTTCCATTTGCACCTGTTCAAAGAGCACATTCATGTCCATCATCAGTTATGACACAACTAATATTTATCTACGGTATGTACTCTCAATTCAAATACTAACTTTTTATGTGGTATGCTCCATCATTGAAAATCAAAGAAAATATGTCATAGACAGATCTATTTGCATTCAAAGTGTTGGAATTCTTGTGGTGACACACAAAGCCATTTTCTCCTCGAAGAATCAGAATAGGTCGGTTAATGAGTTTCATCAGAAACAACTCGTCATCACCTAAAATAAATAAATAAATTTAATCAACTGTTATGAATGGGTTAGGTTTAATGTAACTAAAACCACTCACCAACAAAGTCGCTGACCGCGGACAGCTGCCCATTCTTCTTTGTACACACATACTTCCCGTTGCTAGCTTTGAGAGCCACTCTTTGTCCTCTCCACTCAATGTCGAACATAGTGTTGACCTCACTGAAGCAAGAAAAGAACAGATGCATCTTGACATGAAAGTCAAGAGAAAGCACACATCAAAGCCACTCATGCCATGCAGCAGCAAAAAGAGCTCCAGTACTCACACTTCAGTGGCAGTGGACTGGATCTCTCCATGAGTCACTAGAGTCCAGTATGATCCACCATTGGTCCTGAACATGGCCTTCTTTGTTTGTTTGTCAATCTCCATCTGAAAGGTTTCCATATCTGTCTCCACATCCTGATTGGCTGAAATGCTTACTCCTAAAAAGGGGGAGAAATTATATAGTCATTTAATTCCTTTGTGATGTTGTCCTGTTCTGCTAACAGGTGCAACAGGTGCTGCATGTTTTAGTGGATGTAAATGTAAATTTCAGTGTGAGTATATCTATTAACATCTCAAACAAATGCATCAGGATATCTGTTAACAAAATGACCTCTTAAATGTCACATGTGCTCTGATATAAGCAATTAGACTTCTCCTAAACTCTACTTCACATCATTACAGTCCTTTTTTCTTTTTGCTGATTTTAACCTCTTCTTTTCAATGAACACTTTAAACACTGTGCATTAATCCCAAATCATATTTAACCTGTGAGTGCTTTATGTTCAGTCATTTTTGTGTTTTTTACATTAATGTACCTGCGTTACTGGGCTTGTACTGTGTGCCAAATGTAGCAGAATACACAGACACTTATAAGTCAACGGTGTCTGACAGTCGCAGTTCAAATTAGGTGCCACAGAAATATCCTCCAACCTTTCTCTTAAGCCTGTTAGAGGCCTAATCCCGACCGCCACCCCTCCACCCTCCTGCTGTAAGTCCCTGAGTGGTGAAATGCAAATCTGCGCTGCAGGGCCCACTAAGCAGCTTTCTGTCCATTGCACCTTAAAACATTACTTAGCAGGCAAACATAAGAATTATGAATAGTATTATTTGGACTCAGTTGTATAGTGCATTGGGCTATTAGTAATATTTTTCAATGCATTTATTGTTTAGAGAAACCTGCTGCAAAACCAATGCTATGAAAGGAGAAACCTTCTTTCAAAGTTACAGCTCCATGCAGCTGGCCATGGCTGCAGACTTGTGTACTTTTATACGTACTTGTTAATCATACTTACTTACTAACATACTTTTATGCCAACATTTAAACATATCTGCAATTGTTCTTCTTCATAGTTATTATAAGTGTCAAAACATATTCTAAAGGTAAATTTACCAATTTGTCTGACCACCTCATCATGTTACCCTCAGGAATATTCAGACCTCACTTTCTTGCAAATGAAGGTAAAGGGCTTGTACCTACAGGCTTAAGGACCATTGATGGTAATTGACACCTTTGGGGCTCGGATCTGCCCCAAAGTCATTTGTACGCTGCTTAATCTTCAATGGACACGCAGTGGAGATGACAAAGCCCATTACCACAAATACCTCTTTGGTGTCCATCAACTATAATGGAGCTGGTTTGTAGTGGGAAGAGCTTAACTCTACCTTTATATGGTACATGTGTAATTATACACTGTAAATGACTCACTAATAGTAATATATGACACAATTATTTTCATTGAGTTCTTCCATATCCTTTTTTATAGTGTTCAAGTAATTTTGGTTAGCTTAGGTCTGACTGAACAATGCTCACTATATTAGCTCCACAATGAGAAGAGCATGGTCCTGTCATGGATGTGTCTCAGTGGAGTAGTACAGTTTGAAACAGTCAGCCAGTTCAATAGCATGGACTTACAACACTATGAATAATGTATATATATTCATCAAAAACTATTTTGTTTGTTGTTGATGTGAAATAACCACTTATTTGCCTTACTTTTAATATTCAAATAATATTCTTACAGCAATGCATAAAAGTAACACTGCTGTTTTTATAACCCCTTTGATTATAGTAAATAGAACTGATCTTAAGGCAGAAGATTTCACAAAATGGTGTTGATATCATATATTGGTTTGTCCATAGGTGTGGTGGTTACCTTGTTTGACTGACACAAATCTTTTATTGGCAGCTTGGAAAACAACTTGTGGGTGACTCTCCTCCAGATCAAACAGCTCATCTTTCCCAGGTTTGGAACAGCGTCCGGACCTCAGTGTTCCTGTTGGACCTAATGGGCTCAGGTACTTTCCCTCACAGTCTTTGAAGGCCAGCTTGCCTGACTTCAGCTCCAGTGTGAAGATGGTGCTGTTGGTGCTCTCCTTCACCAGTTTACCGTCATTGCTAAGGAATCGGCTGTCACATGTCTTCAGGCTGTACTTGCCCTCAACGTACACCAAGGTGACCAGCGAGTCAACTCCCCAGGGGATGTTGCTGTCCACCGAGATCTCCCCATCTGTGGCGGACAGATGGGCGTAGCGCTTGCGTGCCACGCTCAGCAGACTGGCCTGTGGGTGAAGTGCCAAGTGGACTGCCCACAGCTCTTGTTCTCCAATGGCCTGAGCAAAGCAGGACAGGTAGTCAGCAGAACCACCAAAGTACCTCTGGTATAGCTCTGACTGTAATGCCCAGCGACCATCCGACTGAGGCACTATGAGGAACCTACAATCTGGATCCGGCTTCTCCGCCCCTCCGGTGATCTTCCCATCTTTATCTGAGGCCAGGTAGCGTCCCAGGTGGCTGCGCAGGAACACCACTTGCCCATCCTGCTCATCTTGCTCCAAAGTCCAAATTTGTTTCTTCTTCATGCTGGTTCCTGAGGCGTTCACCTTGAATCCAAAGGCCTCCGCTGTCAGATAGCGGCTCTCGTAGTTGATGAGGCCAAACTGTAGCTTCAGGGCCTTGTTAATCCCGTTCGTGGGCATGCTTCCCCCAGGCCACACCTTACAGAGCTGTAATTAAAAAGCTTTAGTACTGGAAAAAGAAGGAAGGGGTAAACCAGGCATCAGAGTAAAAAAAAAAGTTTCTTGCTTTCTTGTGCTTCTCAAGCTGCAAATTAGGTCCACTTATCTGCTTTGAAGGATTGTTTAGTGCGGCTTCCTTCTTGTGTCACTTTCTCTCTCTCTCTCACACTCCCCAGAGGGCGATCACAGCCACATGCTCTCTGTTCCTTAATGAGTAAGGATTAAATTCAGCAGGACACAGCACTTCAATCCACCAAGCCGATGACGTCCCACACCTGCCGACCAATCACAGGTCTCCACTCCTCCTACTTCCACCTTCCTTTGCCTATGACACACTTAACACAGTTTTCATTCCCCCATTGTTTTCATATCATCTTTGCCCTTGCTTCTAGCACTGTATAGGGCACATTAACTCTTTCTGGTCAAAATATATGAACTTTCATGTATTTGTATAATATTTGTATCTCATGTACTTGTTGCTACTCCATCCACATATAGGATTAACCTGGCTTTGATCTGCTGGCAAATCTTCAAAGTTTACAAGGGCTTTTGGTTGTCTCCCACTGCTTCAATAAGTCAAACAGTTAAACCTTTCTTTTATTATTTTATGCAAATGAGTTTTTAATTTTTGGTTCAAAAATTTAATTGTGCTTATACAATGCTACCCTCTTTTCCTCATATCACAAAGGTTTCTTTATATCTAAATGGGCATTGACCTAGTTTGCCGTGCTACCGCAGTTACATGCCCTTTTATGTCCATATCGCTCAAAGCTGATCAGAAAACTCAGGAACATTTGAATGAAACAAATTTGAATGGCAACTCATTTGCGTTGGTCTCCACTCCTACCCGTCGTATCTTTTGTCTTTTGATTGTGTAATTTCTGAAGGACTCAAACTGTTATTTGCTGGTAATTTGACAATAGGAGAGGACATGACTGCAGGACCGGTGACCTGCGCCACAGTCAGTACACGCTAAGATCAGCATTTGTAAGAGCATTACCCCTTGCTGTCAGCCAGGAGCCCGCTTGGTGGTATTGGGGCAGGGTAAGGCCAAGAAGATTTGTTTGCTTTAAATACCATTGTCACAAATCAGAGTGTTTTCCAACAATAATGTGGGACGTTATTTTATTTCATACAAAAAGTTCCTACACAAGTGCCTTGGCAGTGCAATGAGGAAAAGAGGGTTGCATGTAATGATAGACAAAAAGCCCAAAGCCAAACTTGTTGTTATACAGTAACCCAATGATTTGTATAAGTTACAATGTAATTATAGGCCTAACAGCAGCGACAGTTGTATTAGGCACTTTATTAGGTACACACATTCAGAGCTTGATGTTATTATATGCTCACTGGCCAGTGTGGCTAGTATTCTTCAAGAGTTACTAGCTAATTTAGACTTTTACTAGCAACAGTTTAGTTTCATGTTAAGCACATAATAAGCTGATAAAATCTGATATACTTTGGTTTTAATAATATATTCTGACTTTTTGTGTTTCAATTAAGACTTTTTAGTTAGATAATAGTAGTAATTGAACTTCTTGATTGAAAATGCCAGATCTCTAACAGTGTTTTAGTTTTTGTCATAGTTTTCATCAACATACAAAGCGGCTAATGAAATTAATTTTGCCTGGCCTGTCCTACACATAACAATTTGCCAGTCCTAAGGCAGCTAGACAATGTATTTAGTTATGCAGACATGTTCATAAGACTCCTGTAAAGCGAGCACACAAAGGGAGAAATAAAAGATGATTTAATTAAGTGAGGTTTTTGATGGCAAAAGAAAAATGTTACTTCAGAAACTGCGATTCTATTGGGATTTAACTACACAAGAGCTTTAAAAGTCAGACACAACGTTATTAGGGTCTACAAAATGCCAGTTGTAATTTATTTCTGCATCATAACAACTTACACTTTTAATAGATATTTCACCTTCAACCCATTAGGTGGCGGCATTGCCATTTTCACATAGTTCATCATGGCTAAGGCTTGTTAAAAATGTGACAAAAGACAACAAAATACCTACCCAATGGCATAAAGTTCCAGCATGGAGTTTGCATGGCCTCCTCGTGTTGTTCGGATTCTTCTCCCGGGTTTCGGCCTGCCACAATTTAAAGGTAGGAATGCACAGCTCCCTAGAGATTTGATACGCCTACCTCAAAGCATATTACAAAAGGATAAAAAAGCCCCGACGTGACAAAAACTAGTCTGGTTTTTGCTCCATGCTGTTGCTCAACTTGTCAAAATGAAAGTTTTGTCTTTGTTTGGGCAAATCTCAACCAGTAGGGGGCACTGTTGACCATAATACTTTTTGATGAATCGCAAGATATCTGTTTCAGATTTTTTGTTAGTTTGTTCTGCTGAGCTTAGACAAAGTTAGAACACAGGCTTCAAATTGTCTCATATATTTCCCATATATGGACACAATTAATTATTATGATAGGCTATTAAGCTACCAGATAATGTTTTATGGTCAGGATCATTTTTATATTAAAATTATACAGTGTCAGAACGTGTAACTAGTAATAAACTCTCTATTGTCCAATGTAATTGACATACAGTAAATTTCTAATGATGGAGCTAATAATGCAATAATGAGTTCCTTCCATCAGGGCCCCTCCCTGTAAGTCGTTTCCTGGCTCTCTAAAACCACATGAGCACTTTCATGGCTCTATCTAATGTCAGCAGCACACGGTGAAGTAAATGTCCCCAGTCTTCTTTATGTCATTGTTAATTTGTTTTTTCTTTCTAATACTACACTACTAAAAACAAGTGTGACATGTTTCCTTTACACATAGGCCTATTTGGATTGGGGTTATTTGTTTTTTATATTTTTAAAATTAAATACAAATGTGCAAAAATGATTGCATTACTAAGTTAACAGTGTAGTCCGTAAGTTTTAATTAGAAAAAAGTTAAAAATAGAAAACAATTCTCGATCTGACCCTGTTTTGTCAATGGTATACCCTAAAACCAGCAGAGGAAAACGCTGGGACATGCAATAAAAGTCTAATCTAAAATGCCCGTCTTGGCTGGGATACTCCTTCCTCAGCAGCTCAGGAACCACTGACCCCATTAATCCAGGTGTTCATTCATCTACAGGACATAGACTAGCAACGCCTCACCCCTCTAAGTCTGCCTGGCCTGGCTTCCCTACTTCTGCCTTATCCAGTGAGTATTTTTATGTCTTTTAATCTTGGCTTTTAATGTAGCATTTGTTTTATTTGGTACTTCATTTTTAGATTAAAACAAAATTATTAAACAGGATTAATTCGAGACATTTACTCGCCACATTATTAGGCACTTCTTCTACCTAGTAAAGTGGCCCTTGATGGTGTCATCTGCAGCTGGAGCCTAATTCAAGTTGGTTGGTTTATTAGGCAGACCTTGATTGCAATACATAGCCTATTTAAAAAAAAAGCCCCATAAATAACAGAGAAAAACAAGCAAAACACACATGTAACAAAAGAAAATACTACAATATTTTTTAAAGAATAACAATAAGCAACTATTAATTTGACCTGACAATATAGCACACTAATAATCACACCGCAATATCTATTTTTTCTTTTACATAGTTCAGTAAAGGCTTCCACAATTCATAAAATCTGGTTCTACTATTAAAAGTGGGGCTAATCTTTTCCATTTTTCTAGCCTATTTTCAAGCATGCAATATCTTTTTCATTATCTGTAACCAGTCAGCCAGTCTTCCTCTGACCTCTGCTGTCAACTAGGCATTTTTACTGTAAACCTTACCGCTGGTTGTGTGTTTAAGATCCAAGTAGATCAGCAGTTTCTAGTACTAACTAATCCAAGCCATGTTCAGTCACTTAAATCAATTTTCCTGTCCATTTTGATGCCCTGTTTTAGCAATTTTATCAGCATGTCCTATGACTAAATGCATTGATTTGCTGTCATGTTATTTGCTGATCAAATATATATAATATATGCATTGAGTTTTACGGGTGTACCTAATAAAGTGGATCAAAATAATGTATAGTATTTCTAAGGTTTATGCTAAGCTCCTCATTTTGTGTGGCTGTAACAGAGGCACTTAAACAATAATTAATTCGATTATATTTTAAAATCAGGCTTGAGTAAATAAAACAGTGTGGGGCAATATAGTGTATAAAGTGCTGTATCTAAGTTTGTCTTGAAGCTGCATGTGGACAGGTGGGTGTCACAGGAACTGTCACCCTGTTTCCATGCTGGGAGATTTACTTTAGGAGACAGCACAGCTCATGTTATTGCCATCCACTGCTCAGCGCTGTGACAGAAAGGCTAATATGAGGCCTCAGCTTCTGCCATTCTGACAATTCTCTGTCTCTTTCGAATAAAGTCAATGATTATGTGATATCCAGTGGCAGGTGGATGTGTCTGTTGGTGCACAAAGGAAAAATAGAAAGCTTGGAAGGGTTTCTGTGTGCTTTTTCTTTCCATTGTGCATGTTAATTTATGTACTAACACATGTTTCATGGATTCTTTGTGCTGGTTGGCTTGCTGCACAATTTAGACAGGTTCTGCTTGAAAGAGCCACAAAACAGACAATTGCATTTCTTCTGCATTGCCTTTTACTGTATTTTTTCACACAAAGACTTATTTACGCAAGTGGAAATATTATACTATGAGCTTACAATGGTGATTCGTATGAATAGAAAAAGAGGGGGATGGAAAGCCTTCAAGAACAATGTATAGTTGTTGGCAGAAATGTCAAATAGGTGTATTATGATATTAATTTTGAATCAAATCTATTTTGAACATAGAGCCTTTTTTGCTGGAGCATTATAAACACAACACAAAACATTGTTTTTTAGGTATACAATTAGCAGAGCTTATGTCTGCGGCTATGGGCTTTAGGAGGGACACATGCATGGCAATTGCAAGTAGTCCCAAAGTAAGATAAATAAACAGAACATTAAGCCAAAAAAAAGAAGAAAGAAAATAACAGTGTTTTGGGGTTTTGCACATTTAAGCTATAATGGTTTTTCAAATGTAGTGATAGGTTACTGTGGTATTAGCCTTTAATTAGTGGCTATACCTTCTTGTTTATTGTACTTAGAAATTAATGGCATAGAGTGTAAAGGTTATATTGCCTTTTACTTTTCATTATCATCTTTAATTTTCTTGTCCATTACAGTATAGAGCTACATTTTTGAGGACAGATGATAAAGTCTATGGTGACTTGAGGCAACAGGTGCTATGAGCTCTGCTACTGACAGTTAATGAAACTTGGCTGAGTCTTTTTGAACAGAGGGGACAATGTGTGGGGAGTCAAGAAGCGAGTGATAAAGAAAAGATTGGGAGTTGTTATTACGTGGTGCGAGTTGGGCCAAGCTTTATATCCAATGTCTGTCTCCTTAAGCCATGAGCACTTGTCCTAACTACACACAAACACATTGCCCTCAAAAACACTGCTCCGTAGCTTGTCTAACAAATTGAGTGCATTTGTTGACTGAAGAATTTTTTATTGAGCAACTGGGTGTTCTTTGTTTTGCCTTGTATCTCTTTAAAAGGGTTTCCTCCCCTCTGTCTCCGTCTGTCTGTGGGTAGATTGTTTACAGCAGGAAGTGCCTGGCATCCTCTCATTTGGCATTAAGAGAGCGACTTGGCTGCTACCCGTCGCCCAACATCATTCGCAGTCCCAGCGCCGGCTTCAGTTTGTAATTCATGTGCTACTGGGAGACATCCTTACCGGAATAAACAGCCATTTTTGTTGATTATTCCCTCTGTTTTTGATTAGATTCTGGCTAGATCTGAAGGCTAGTGGGATGATTTAGCTAATATTTGGAGATGGGTTAATGGGCCCCTGTCTGGAGGCTTGCACTGCGCTGGGGTCCAAAAGAGCAAGTCTGCTTCAGTTAGGAGGTAGCTAATGTTATTGTTATTTTCATGAACAGGGTGGGATGTTTTGTGTCTTGGATACTGGAGTTGACTCAGGTTGTACTAATATTATTAAAGGCGCAATATGTAAGAAATGCATATATTTAGGATTCTGCCTCTAGTGGCCAGTAGCGTAACTGCAGCCACTATCTTGTTCTTTGTGTTTGCAGAGCTTTAATCAAAGTTATA